>WBNQ01020117.1:77507-116656 GCA_013401375.1 Spizella passerina | reverse complement strand
AGGAAACGGCCTCAAGCTGTGTCTCAGAAGGTTCAGGTTTGACATCAAGATGAATTTCATCACTGAAAGGGCAGTCAGGCATTGGAAGAGGCTACTCAGAAAAGTGGCAGAGTCACCATCACCAGAAAGGTTCAAGGATTGCCTGGACGTGGCACTACAGGCTATGGTGTTCAGTAAAAGGCTGGACCCAATCATCTTGGAGGTCTTTTTCAACCTTAATGATTTTAAGTTTTCTCCCTGGAAATCATCTATTTCCCTTCTCATCACAGAAATCACCTTGTCCCACCTAAAAAGTTTCTAAGATTGTCTTCTGTAACGAAGACCAGGTTTGTACATCTGTTTCAAAATATTTCTCTTTAAGAAACTAGTTAAATAATGTTCAGCCCTAGTCACTCTTATTTTAAGGAAAAAATACTGTATGGCCTTCCTAAATGAGATGCAGATCAGAAATAAAAGACAAACCACAGGTTTGGGGTAAAAAAAAAAAGTAAGTAAAAAAATTTCATCTATTTTGAATACTTCACTTTATGATTTTGCCTTGCAGCATGAGATGCACTGTGGCATATTAAGAAGTAGAGAAAACCCCTACTTCATCCTGTGAGGCAAAGCAGCTGAAATGAAAGATTAAAACCAATTACCAGTTCTGTCAAGTCCACAGTACTTTAATAGAAAATCCTGTTTACTTTTTTCTTTTTCCTCTACAAAGCTGAGGTCAAAAAATGTGTTCTACTTACTGAGCTCATGATTATTATTATATTTTTCTCACTACCTTTGACTCTCCAGTGTCTTAAAATCAAAAGGAAGTCACTACTTATAACTGGTACATGTAATACAGAAATCATGTTTCATGATGTGGGGAGGTATGCAAGCAGTGTCCATTTTTATCTTTGTGTACTTTAAATCAGAATATATACTGTCATAGTTCGAAAAAAAATTTTGAAGTACACTTCTACCTTAAGAATTACTACTTTGAGTCACCTTTCTGAAGATAGCTTTTCACATACACTACTACAAAGGATGCAGCCTGTAGCACTGTTTCCCCTAATACACAAATTTCATATTCATATGCCTCTTTAACCAATGACTTGAGGTATCCTTTCCCAAGACATACTTAACTTCCAGGTACTCCTGTTCTCCTAACCAGGATGCACAAGCAGGAATTTTACACCGACGTGGTTAAAACAATAAAAAAAATCTCTGATTATTTTATGCATAACATGAAAAAAAGGTGAATAGCAAAAAACTAAGTGGAAGTTTACTTTGGGTAACAGAGAGGTGTGTCCATACACTAAAAGGGAAATGCAATTTTATTTAATGCTCGTAAATTCTAACAGAGACAAAGCCATGTCTTCATGGGAGCATTGCTAGTTACTTTTTAGTTCATCCAGAATTGCCCAGCCACTACCAGCAAAATACATATTTAGCTTCAAGCATGGCAACTCAAGCAGTACAGGATTACTAGTTTATGATTTCTTTAAGTGACAAGAACAAAAGGGAACATACGAAGAATGTATTTTGACACCTGCATTTTGAGAAGAGTGGGAAGAAAGTCAAGACTTAACTATTTCCATGGTAATAGCCTGCTCTTCACTTTTAAAAGAGACAGACAATTCGCATTGCTCTAACTCAGCTAAAAGAACTTTACTTCCCTTTTCAACAGCTGTCACCTGTAAGACCACAGTTCAAGGGACCATGGGGAAAAAAAGCACAGGGAAGGAGCTCACACAACTGAAGAGCTGGAGGAACAAAAAGAGCTAGAATCAATTATTGCCTTTTGTGTAGAGAAATTAAGTGTTGTGATGCTACACATCCCAAACTTAGCATGAGACGAACTTCAAATATTTTTGCCACAACTATCCAGGCATCCCAAGGAAGTTACTTCAATTCTTCTATGCATCAGCTTCTTTAACCGTAAACCAGTGATAGTTTTTACCTCACAGAGAGGTTATGAGGCAATTAACTGATCATAAAGCACGCCAAGATCGTCAAATGAAAGGTGCTATGCAAGTGCAGGGTATTAATCTCACACTCCAGGTACAAATCATTCTCTTATCCCACCTTTTACCTAGTGTTGGCAGCTTTACAACCATTAAAACTCTCTACTGCACACGCTGGCTCGATTCCCTGCAGCAGACATCTTAGACACAGTGCACTTTTGTGGTTCAGCTACCTACACTTTCCTACATAAAACAGGGCATTTGGTTCAAGGCATCTGCAGCTTCAGGTAGACTGCCCAAACACCCAGCCTGCAAGCTGGACACAGACTGTGTTTTTGGCTGCAGTGCTACAAGATCCATGAAACTTCTGTCAGCTGCATGTAATGTATTTTGCTAGATACCATCTAACGAGCATAAAAGCTGTAAAGTAGAAGCAGCAAAAGGACCACCGGCCACCCTTGCCAATTTAACTCTTAATTGCATATTTTTCAAAACATGCATTAGTTTATTACCAGCTTGAATGCTTACACTTCATTCATCATAATGTTATTTAAATAATATATTAGATGGAGACTTCCTTCTAAATTAATAACACAATTTTAATTTTGGAACAGGCAGTAACATAAGCACTGGAAAACTTACACTCAGGATCGCTGGTGATAAAGATCCAGCAGAGATAGCAAAAAGGGCAGTGCAGCAAAGAGACAGTGCTTTTATCAGCCTGGTCTGCAGGTCAGAAGATCAAGTAGAAAAAAGGTTTCCAAGCAGGAAGTGCAGGGGGAAAAGAGCAGCAGTGCAAGCAAGGGCAGTTCTGTTCTATGTTAACAGGACAAGCTGGGGGAACGACAGAAAAAGATCAAGGCAAGAGACAAGAGAACTATAAATCAAATGTAACCCTAATGCCATAATCTGGACAGGGAATGGGAGACACTTTAAAAAAGAGAGCCTTCCTAAAAAAAGAGGTGACAGTAAAAATTAATTTATCATAGTGATATTCCATACAAAAAGATGGAATAAGACACCAAATAGTTTAGAAAGCTAAAGAAAATACAGCATTTCCAAGGTTCCAGATAGGACAGAAGATCAGTTTCGGAGTCTGCACGTGTGGATGACATGATGACAACAAAGCCATTTCAAAGATAGCCTGGGACACTATGAAGGAAATGCAAAACAAACCATAATGATGATCAAAGTTACACAGCACTGGCTAAATCCACTTTAGTCCTGCATTCACTATAGCTTCAAGTTTATGATTTACTAGCATAAACAAAGTCTTTTTTTTTCCTTCCACAGCTCAGAAGTGCTTTGCAGTTCCCCAAGCCTGAAAGCTACGTCCCTTTCCATTATTTTCTTCCAAGTCTCTTTTGAGTAATTTTCCCTTCTCACAGAGCCAACAGCAATAGTATTTTATAGATGTTCACTGCGCTAGACACCTCTCTTCTACACAGAGACAGAAAGAAGCACACATATACCGTTACACTAGTTCTGAAAAGAGAAAAGCATTTTGGGAAGAAAAATATCAACAGGACTTCTAAACAGTTAATAATTTTTAAATTAAAAAGACTACTGACTTCATTCCATACCTACATAAAAAAGTGGAGGCCAGAGGGGTCTTGTAAGAGTTTGAATGCATATATATGAAAAAATGTATTTAGCATTAGTAAATAAATTTGATGAAACTTGCAGTTATTCTCATCCATGTCAACAATTATTTTATCACTTTTAGCCATAACTTGATAAAATGAGAATGGTGACCTTGTGTTAATCAAGATATGACACTGATCTCTGATGATACTGGAAGGTGTATTATTTTACCGCTTTACAGAATAAGCTGAGTAGGAAGAGACCCACAAGAATCATCCAGTCCAACTCCTGGCCCTGCACAGCACATCACCAAGAGCCCCACCATGTGCCTCAGAGTACTGTCCAAACACTTCTCAAACTCTGTCAGTGCTGTCACCACTTCCCTGGGGAGCCTGTTCCGGTGCCCCAACACCCTCTGGGTGAACAACTTTTTTCCTGATATCCTACCTAAGCCTCCCCTGACACAACCTCAGGCTGTTCTCTCAGGTCCTGTTGCTGGTTGCCACAGAGAAGAGATCAGTGTCTGGCCCTCCTCCTCCCCTCATGAGGAACTTGTGGACTGAAGAAGTCTCTCTTCAGTCTCCTCCAGGCCAAGTGACCTCTTCTACTCCTCATACAGCTTCCCCTCAAGGCCCTTCAACACTTTCTTTGCCCTCCTTTGGATGCTCTCTAATTGTCAGAATCTTTCTCATATTGTGGCACTCAAAACTGCACACAGGATCTGAGGTGAGGCTGCCCCAGAGCAGAGCAGGACAATCCCCTCCCTTGCCCAGCTGGTGATGCTGCCCCCAATGCCCCCAGGACAGGGTTGGCCCTCCTGGCTGCCAGGGCACTGCTGGCTCATGTTCAACTTGACATTGACCAGGACCCCCAGCTCCCTTTCCATGGCTCTGCTCTCCAGACTCTCATTCCCCAGTCCTTCCTTACATTCATGGATGCTCCATCCCAGGTGCAGGATCTGACACTTGCCCTTACTGAACTTCACATTGTTTGGGATTGCCCAGTCCTCTAATTTGTCAAGGTCTCTCTGCAGGACCTCCCTGCCTCTGAGGGAGCCAACAGCCCCTCCCAGTTTTGTATCATCTGGGAACTTGCTCCGTGTCCCTTGCAGTCCCATGTCCAAGTCATTGATGAAGATGCTGAAGAGCACAGAGCCCGAGATGAAGCCCTGCAGAGCCCCAGGAGTGACAGGCTGCCAGTCTGATGTCACCTCATTCTCTACAACCTTTTGTGCCTGACCCATCAGCAGTTGCTCACCCATCCCATGATGTCCTGATCCAGCTGTGGGCTGGACATTTTGTCCAGAAGGATCCTGTGAGAGACAGGAATGCTGAAGCTTTACTGGAATCTAAGAAGATTACAACAATTGGCTTCCCTTAATCAACTAGGTGAGTTACCTGACATGAAAGGAAATCAGGTTTGATACCAGGACTTTCCTCCCCTGAAGCCATGCCGGATGTGACCTACGACTGCATTGTCTTCCTGGTGTTTTCAGTATCTCTCAGAATAATATTTTCCTTAACTTTGCCAGGCACTGAAGTGAGACAGACAGATCTGCCATTTCTGGGCTCCTCCTTCTTGCCCTTCTTGAAAACTGGGATCATGTTTGCCAGCTTCCAGTTAGCTAGGACCTCTCTGGATTCCCAAGACAGCTCAAAAATCAAGAGAGATTCTGCAAGGACATCAGCCAGCTCCTTGGGGATCCCTGGATGAATCTCACCAAGCATCACGGATTTGTAGGGATACAGCTGGAGCAGCAAATCCTGCACAGCTTCAGGGCCAACTAGGAGTTAATCATTCTCTCAGTCATGGTCCTCCAGCTCAGGGCAACTCTTGGAGCCTCCTCTGTGTTGAAGAAAGAGGCAAAGAATGCATTAAACACCTCTGCCTTGTGTCTGCCCCTGTTTTCCTCATCCTGTACCAGGACAATTATATTTCTACACTGCCTTTTGCCACTAACAGATTTGAAAAAACTTTTTATTGTGCCCCACAGTTCTGCCCAGATTCAACTCCAACTGAGTTTTGGCCACACAAATTCTCTCCTTACAGAAGCAATCAGCATCTCTGTCACCCTCTCATGTGCTTCCAGTGGGCATGCACCTTCCTTTTTTAACTTATTTCCAACAGAAGATCCCTGCTCAGCCAAGTTGGCCTTCTGCCTCCCCTGCCTGACTCCCAACATTTGAGAACTGCCTGCTCCTGTGCCCTTAGGAGGTGATGTTTAAACTGTGACCAGCAGTGATGGACCCCAGCATCTGCAAAAACTTTTTCCCAGGGGATTTGACTCACTAATTCCCTGAGCAGCCTGGAGTCTGCTCTCCTCATGTCCAGAGCTGGGGTCTTGCTGGCACTTTTCTTCCTGTCAACAGAGATTTTAAATTTTATCACTTTGTTGTCAATGTGGCCAAGACAGCCACCAATTTTGACTTTGCTCATGAGATCCACTCTGTCAACAAGCAGCAAATCAAGGAGGGAACCTCTCCCTGCCAGCTCCCTTAGGACCTCTTCCAAAGCTGTCATCCAGATTTTTTAGGAATCTTCTGGTGCAGGTTGTATCAGCTGTGTGATGCTCCCAGTTAATTTCTGGCAAGTTAAAGCCCTCCATAAGGACAAGGGCAGTTGACTTGGAAGTGTCCCTTAGTTCCTCAAAGAATAAATTCATCAGCATCATTGTCCTGGCTGGGAGGTTACAGCAGACCCTTACAATGACATCTGCATTATTTGTTTGCTCCTTGATTCTCCCACAGAGATTCTCAATTGTGCCATTGCCAGCTGTGAGCTCCATTTGAACACTTCAATTACATACAATGACAACTCCCAGCCTCTTCTGCCCTGCCTGTCCCTCCTGAAGAGCCTGAAACCATCCAACAGGGCACTCCAGACACAGGACTCATCCCACCAGGTTTCACTTTTACCAGTAATGTCAAATCTCTGGCAACTGGGACAAAGCCTGAAGCTCCTCTTGTTTGTTCCTCACATGGCATGTATTAGTGTAGAAACATTTCTGAGTGTGGTAGATTGTATCCAATACCTGGTAAAGCAGATTGGGGGATTCATTAGTACTCCCTTCCTCACATTTTGGCACACGGTCCCATCACTCATCACGGGTGAGCTTTGTTTGTTCCTTTCTCCCTTCCAAGCCAGTTTAAAGCTCTAACAATGAGCCCCATTAGCTCCTGTCCTAGAGCTTTTTCCCCTTTGAGACAGATGCATCCTGTCAGGTGTTAGAGTGGGTGTTGAGTATACCGTCTTGCAGTCAAAAATCACAAAGTTTTTCCACTGACACCAACCTCAGAGCTACAACTTGACCTGATGGACCTCCTATTAATAGGACTATTCCTATTAGTATTATTCCTTGTTACCAGAAGGCTCAAGGAAATCACGACCCACACTCCTGATCCTTCCACCAATCTCCCCAGGGCCTTGAAGTCTCTTTTGATTGCCCTCAGACTTCTGTTATTTCATCACCACCAGTTTGAAAAACCAAAGTGGATAGTAATCAGAGGGCTTTATTGATTGGAGAGTTTTTCAGTAATGTCCCTTACCTGAGCCCCTGGGAGACAGCAGATTTCCCTGGGAGAGGGGTCCACTCTGCATATTGGACCCTTTGTACCCCTTAGAAGGGAGTCTCCTATGGCAACTACCCCACTTCTTCTGTTAACAGAGGAGGTTGTGATACAGGGTAGAGGTGGCATTGCTTCAGGAGGCCCCACTATCCCAGAAAGACCTTCACTCACCTCATCAGCTGTCTGGCTTTCTAGGTCCAGAGCCTCACACCTTTGCAGAAGGTGCCAGTCCTACTTGTCAAATTCCAAGGAGGAACCTTCCTCCTGCTTTGTGCAGTGACCTGCTTC
Organism: Spizella passerina; assembly: GCA_013401375.1. NCBI lineage: Eukaryota > Metazoa > Chordata > Aves > Passeriformes > Passerellidae > Spizella > Spizella passerina. The sequence continues at coordinate 109,281 of WBNQ01020117.1, read as the reverse complement.
CAGCCCTCATTGTGAACAGACCCTTGACTAATAGTCCTTTGACTAATTAATTACCCTGCAGGGCTCTGAATCCACCTGCTTTTCCTCTGCAATGGAGGTTTAAGACTCCCAGGAGTCTGAGACCGTGGTGTCTCTGAAAAGAACTGGTCAATCTCTTGCTTCTTGGCTGAAATACTGTGTAACCTATCCACTTCCTCCTGTAGCTCCTTCACCTGGTGACACAGCTCTTAAACCTCAGAACACCTTCTGCAAAAGAACTGTTGGCTCCAACCTCAGGGAGCGGTATCAGGCACTTCTGGCAACCTGTGCCCTGGAGAGCTGCAGTAACAGTAACTATAACTGTTAGCTGTAATCTTCAAAAACACAGAGATAGGCCTTTACCTGAGCCAAGGATCTCCTATATGTTACAAGGAAATAAAACCAAAAAAGTCTACTTGAGCTGGAGGCCCAGAACATTAGCAACACCTTTCCTAAAAATGGCCTATCCAAAAATGTGCTCTTAGAAGTGACAATGACTATTTTTATCCAAATTTACAATAAACAAATAATTTTATCAATGTATTTCCATATTTAAAACATATTTGGCTGCAAGACTTACAAGTATGGTGGAAGTAACTTAATGAGTTAATGGGGATTGGGAGTGTACATTAATACTATGCTTTGACACTTGAATATAAAAATTGACCACTAACATTTGCTTCTTTCCACCAATACCTTTTTAACCTTAAGAAGAGCAGCACATTTGAAACGTGATCCAGACAGAAATAAACCCACTGATGAGAGATAACTGAAAGTCTCTTAAACACACAGGCTAGGTCCAGACAACCCCAGGCAATGACCATCTGTCCCTATTTATATGGCACTTCCCAGTTCACACCTGTACAAGCAAGGGCTTGCCTATAGGTCTGGCTGGAGTGCAGCTGGGTGAAGCAGAGCAGGACCAGGGACACACCAGCTGGGCACCAGGAGGAGTGACAGGACCTCAGCCCACCAAGGCAGTCCAGCATATCCTGTGGACACGTTTAGAGGCCCACTTAAGCTTTGAAAGTGAGTAAAAGTGTAGTGACACAAGCATGAGAACTTCTGAAGCAAGGAAAAGTGAAACAAGCAGGAAGGTTAGAGACAGAGTGCATGCTCATGGCCTGAAAATACAGACCTGCTGCCATTTCAACTAAGATTGCAGCACTTCCTTGAATGCAAAAAAGTCAGTGGTAAAAGTTATTAAAAAATTTAGCTTAATTATTAAACATTATTTGTTCTGAAAGAGAAAATGTGGACTAATGGAACAGTTACTTGCACATATGTAATGAATTTTAATATTAACACTATAATTGCTAAAAATATCAAGAAAAAAAACAGATTTTCCAATAAAAAATATATGGAAGCTTTGACTTTTGTATGCAATTTAAAAACAGAAAAAAAGAAAAACCACCAAAATCAGACATTTACAAATAGGGAGGATTCCCCCAAATTTGCCCTATTCCCTACTAAAATTACCTGTTTTTATTTTATAAAGTAGCAGATCTTAAAAGACATTTGGGCATTACTCCATGTTTACCATATCCACATCAACTACTTTCCTTTACGCTAAAAAGGAAAAACCTGCAACATATGCAACTAAGTAAAATGACAAATAATTAAAAGTAAAATATTATTTCTTCTTTATACTATTCTGACATACTTAAACTACATCAGTTAAGATGCTTTCATGCAAATGTTGGGTTCCCATTTCATAACTGTACATATTTCCAATTAAATCAAACCACCTTCACATCAGCCATTGCACAAATGAAGACTTCCACATACAGGAGGGTGTATGGAAAATATTACTTAACTAGTTGATCAAATTACAGTAGTTGAAATGCATCAGTTTCAGTAATTTAAAAGTCTCTTTCAAATTCAGGATAAATAGGATATCAAAATCACAGGGACAGAGCTAAAAGTCATCTGATAGCCGTTTCCTCCCATTACACACTGTTTGCAGCAAACATCTGGCTAACGTATCCTTCACGACCTCCCCAGACTTCCACCCAACCTGCCCTACTGTACCACTGTTCTTATGGTACAGCACTCTTTCTCCTCATGACTCACCCTAATACAAGTTGAACCTTCTGCTTCTTCTTGCAACCACCCTGGACGCAGGAAAAATATCGGGCAAGACCATTTTTCTTTAGAGAGATTTCATCAAATGCCCCTTCAGCCTCTCTACACTGAAGAAAGAAAAGCGCACAACAGAATCAATCCCAATTAAGAACTCCTGTCACCATTACTGTAACACACTAGCTGTTACACAGCTGTAATACTAAAAAGGGGAAGGCAGGAGAGAGCGCATTTTCAGCAGCAGGTAACTCGGCAAGAAAAGCAGTGTTGTTCCTGGCTCAATAATATGCTCAAGTATCCACAACCAAACCAATACCCAGACACCACCAAACAAGCAGCTCTCCTACCTTTGCCAATCAGCAAAGCCTCAAAGAGATAACCTACACAACCTCTATACAGTGATGGCTTTATTTCATAGCTGCAGAACTGTATCAAAATTTTAGCAACAGAAAGAATAAAAACAGATCTTTGCCCTATTCAAAGTTATTAAGATAAATCAGATTTTATTAACTGGTTAGCAAGTATAAGCAGTATCAGAAGCTGGACCCAAGTACTCCTCCTTTCATGTTAAAGTGTCTTTTAAATGCAAGAAAGGGAAATCTTAAGGAGTATGCCTGCATTGTGCAAAGGGCTGTGCTGGGAACCCCAGGCTGGACCAGAAGTGCATTGCAGAGCTGTGCATCAGGCCTACAGCTGTGCTGCCTTGTGACACCAGTTCCTAAGGGACACAGCTGCACCAAACCAACACACACGTGGCCTTACTCACTGGCCCTGACCCCTCCATCCAAGATGACAGCGCCCCATTCCTCTCTCTGCTGCCAGCAAGCCTGAGTTACTACCACTCTCTCCATGGCAAGATGTGTCCCACATCTCCTGAAAGCCATCTACTGCTCTTCCAGATTACAGGTCTTGCTTAAACAGGTGCTTCTGTTCCCAGGTTGACACATAGAACTAGCATCTCTCCCATACCACTTTACCATTTGAGTACTGTCTTGATTTTTGCAATTCCTCTTTGTATTGTGTCAGATTAAAATCTAAATCACAGTGATGACAAGGAACATTGATGTTGTAAACAGACACCTCTTTAAATAAAATTGTGATCAAAGCATCGAGTAGCCCAATAAAACCCAGGTGGCTCTAGCTTATCATATGTCATACTCATTATTTAAAGTGTCCCATTTAATAGATTTCCAGGTGTCAACAAAAGGTTTGTGCCAGTTCTTTCGTTTTTGGCTCTATTTATATATCTGGTGCTTTTTGATAAGAAGGTCTAATATGAAAAAATAAAAAAAGTTTAAAAATACCAATTTTAAAATCAGGCATTTCACCACAGTTGGCAAAACCACAGAAACCAGCGTGTCTTTGTATTATTCACCAGCTACATAAAGCACAGCTAATTACAGAGGAATACCAAATGACTCATGTTTGCCATAGTTTTCTGTGGGCCAATATATTTGTCCAAAAAAGTCCAAAAAATTTAAAAATTTAATGTCAACTTTACTAGATTCAATCTGAAAGTTTCATGTAAAAACACAGTCAAAATTTTTACCTACTTATGGAAGTCATTACCTTTAAAATTACTATAAGCTCTGACAGCAAGCAGATAAAGAGGGAAAAAAAGCTGATTTGACATTTATTCTTCATTTAACTTTGTGCTTTATGTGTTCGAATACATCAATTAATTTTTCACTTGAAACATCATTACGAGAAAAACGCCTTGGAAGATTTGGTCAAGTATCATGCAATGGAGCACTGTGAATAGCAGGAACCTTTTTCAAATGTCATTTTAAAAAGTAAAACCAAGAGCTCAAATTTCTACATTTGATGATAGAGGGATGTTTTGTTTCTAATTCTACATCATTGCATCAAAGTAGAATTTTACAAGGCGCTTCCTCATCCCTCACCCTGTCATTCATCATTTCAAGTAGTGTCTTGCTTCCTCTCCAAGTGCATGTTATTTTCTGACCTGCTATTTCAATTTCTTTTCATACAAAAGAGACAAAATTTTTGTATGGAAATAAGGTTTAGAGGTCTAATCTTTCTAAAATGCTATGGTATTTCACCTTCCAAACCCCCACTTGCCTTTTAACTATAACTGAAATTTCAGTTTCCAAATTAGCCACGAAGAGATGCCAACAATATTCCACTGAAAGCCATTAAGAACTGGACACCTAAACTCCTGTGCTGTTTCTAAAATGTTTGAGCAAGTATGTGTTTGTATAATGTTCAGGACACCCAGAGCCAGCTGACGCCTCTGGGCATGAGCACAGTAAAGCATAAATCAGGTCACGCTTCCTAGTTTGAGAGCTACACAGTTTTCAGAGTGGAAGCACTAACCTCACTCCAATTTACATCTAAACATTTCTTACTCCCACTCCTTATTCCATCTCCTCAGCATTCCTCACATCTTCAACACTTAGTGCCTATTGGAAACCATCACTGCCTCCAAGTCCACTAAACTGACCAATCCCAAACCCATCCTCAACTGTCCTTTCCTCTGGTCTTCTACCAGTAACATACCACCAAATGAATCCGACACTGAAATGATCTAAAAACAAAGCACATGGCAGAATGAAACTATATATAAAAATACATACATACATATATGTATATATGTGTGTATATATATATATATATATATATATATATATATATATATATATATATATATATATATATATATATATATATATATATATATATATATATATATATATATATATATATATATATATATATATATATATATATATATACACACACTTATACACTTGCAGGGAGACATTTCATTAAAATTTTTTAGTTTTGCAATTATTTTTTCTATTTCTGAGGAGAATTGTCGTATTTGGTCTAGTTCCTGAACAGCTGGTGTTGCACTCTTATCTCTCTTAACATGATGGGGGGGTATGGAACTAGACAGCAACATACTAAGTCTAGAAAACCATTCTCAGTAGAACTGGAAAAAAAAATCCTGCTCCTGTATCTTTGGTTACTCCTCATAGGACTGAGGACAGTGTTTCTCAGCTACAAGAACCACTAGGCTCAGGGGACGAAGACCTTCAGAATTCCCTGAGTATACAAAGACCTCCATTTTTACAAGAGCCTGCTGTTCCACAGTGTGAGAAAGTCTTTCAGGCTCAGTGTGTACCAGGAGTGGCACCCAGTGTCCAAACTGCATCCTTACAACAGCGTCTCCAGTTCCCTCCTCAGTCTCTCCTTGTTCCTTTCTCCCAGGCTGCAGTTACACAAAATCAGCAGTTCTGTGCTTAAACTGTACATATATTCTAAGCAAAATAGTTTACACACACTTTTTGCCAAACTGTTTAAATCAACTGTGCATAGATGAATGAAATTTTCAACTATTCAATGTGGACAACAACTATTAAGTCCCGTAAAATACTTCAATTAAGTCACAGAGATACAGAATTAAACTGTGAATGAAATCAACATTTGCGTTGACTATGGTCTTTTAACTATACTCAACAACTGACTTCAGTCTCAGGCTGATTTATTCTCAACCATTGGCACTGCTTTAATAGTCCACACCAGTCTTCCTAAACACATTTTGTTACAACAAAAGTAAAAATCACTAAAAGAATTGGAAAAAACCCCCAAAACAACAAAGCCCCAACAAACAATTTTCCTGTTTTGCAGCTATGCGGGATTTTATAGACCATCTACCGTGCTAAGCAAAAACAACTGAGTAAAAATGAGAGTAACAAATCTAGAAAATAAAATTGCTTTGTTCTTCCCAAAACTGATCAGAGGGATAACACTTAATTTTAAACAAGAATCAACACCAAGAGTAAGCTATAAAGAAAGCTTCCCCCAAATTGCTGCAAAAGCTACAATTTCTAGCTTTTTTTTCCTCTTTCATTATCACAGAGTAGCAGAAAACAGATCAAGATAAAACACTTAATTATTATCACAATTATCCTAAAGCATTAAACATCTATTATTCTATCTGTAGGTAAGAGCACAGTATGGAACAGTGGAGCAATATAAATTGGTAAAAATTAAAAAAACCTACTTCCGTCTACAGTCAAATTGCAAACACGCCTTTAAGTAGTTTTGCCAAGCCTCACCTGGTCAGTTTTCCTTTTTCACTAATATCAAAACCTAACCCCCACCATAACATCTCTTCCCCTCAAACAATGAAGCCCAGCACTATTTGCCTCACGTGTGCAAGCTGCAAGAACATTACATGCACCTCTTCAGGAGTCAAATGCCTTGCAGCTAAGTGAAATTCTGAGTTGATTAAAACCTAAAAGATTAGATCTCAGCTCTACTGCAAATATCTCTAAAGAAGCTTGTGTTTCTCAACCAAAGACACAAAACTGGCACAATTTAACAGTTTATCGAGAACTTCAAGATCATATTTAGAGTCTGCAGCTCCTCCCTGATCCCTCCGATTTCTCTGCTGCATAAAAGAACATTAAAAAATCTGCAAAACACCCCACATGGATCAGGTTTTTATAAATATATATACATACACAGACACTGAACAGCATGTTCAAATCCTTGAATTACTTCCCTGGTAAGATTTATTTTGTTTCAACGAGACTTCTACTTGCAAAAACACGCACACATTGCACAGCAAATACATCTCTTGTTAGGTGCCTAATATGGCCAGGGAAACCATTTTGATTATTCTGTGCCCACTTATGCATTGTCCTACAAAACAATAAGACAGAACAGCAAGAAACCAGCAATTAAGGGAGTCTAAATGCACATCGGGAATCACTAAAATCCACGCTAGCCAAGTCAGGAACAATATGACTGATGAATAGGCCATATTATATTAGGATTGTTAGCAAGTGTTAGAAAATTATCCTTAGCAGATGTCCCTTATGACCTATATATATCACACAAAGAATATGCCTGTCTTGTTTTCTAAAAAAGTTTTAAGAAATCTTTCCATTTTTATTTTTAACTAGAACTCCTTATGTCTGCATGCTGGCTATAAATATGTACAGAGGATTTATCACACTAAACTTACAAAAACATGTAAATATTTTACTGTAAACAACCTATTTTCATGTGTATTTTTCTACTGCATGAATTTACACTGTACTGAAGCACGTAATCCAATAAGAGAAATCAAACTGTGAATTCAGCACAGTGAAACAAAAGGCAAGATACATACTACAGGCTACATACTACTACTGCAACTTATCAACTGACACACCACAAACCAAAACAGAGTGAATTTCTTCAGTCAGATGGGTGAGAGCCCTATCTGCAATAAAACCATTTTGTGGATGCAGTCAATAAGGAATTATATAAATTTAAGTTACTGTACACTATTACATGTGCAACTATGCACACTCTGCTCATCTTCACTAGAGCTTTAAAGTAGTTTTTACTTTCTTAAATTTTGCTGGTATTAAGATTCTATACACTGGATTACCTTCAAACTACAGAGATAATCAAGATCTGCTCAGTTTGAGCTTTCTCAGTTTCTCTATATATTTTTGACTGCACCACTGGATTTCACAATATGTATTAATCATAAACAACTAATGCTAAAATAAAGATACAAACATAAACTTTACTAAGATTTTTCTATTTTCTATCAAAGACTAGTATTTTTAAAACACCTTAAAATTCTATAATTTTTCATGAAAAAAATTCTTATATCTCTTTACCTCCACTGCTGCAGTGGGTTTCCTGCCAGCAGAATGGATTTTGAGTCTGTTCCTCAACTATTTAATTCCAAATTCAGTCCTGAACCTTGGGCCAGCTTCTTGTCTCTGCCTTTACATCAAAAAAATAAACATGAACACTATGAACAAAAGAGGTGCAACTTAGCTTTCATGTGAACTGTATCTTGAGTATGGAACATTTTCTTAGAGAATAATGCCACATTATTTTTCCATATTATGCAGTTGGTAAGTCCATAAAACATTACTGAACAAGAAATAAGAATGAAAATTATTTTTCATCATTTACTACTACTATTTATTTCAGTTTCTATTACCTCTCACACAGATGTATTGATTTGAACTGCTTTTCAATAGAACTATAGGCATTTCCTTTATTTTAGCTCTCAGAAAAAAAAAATAGGGGGTCTGCTCATTTTGCTGTGCTTGCCTTCAGCTCCCTCAAGTTTATTACAGCTTTCTTTGGGAAAGGAAATGGCTAAATACTTGCATTAGCAAAAAAGGAAAGGAGGGGGAATGGAAAGAGGTAATAAGAAGGTGTTGAAAGAACTCTCTCTTCCTCTTGGTCCAGTCCCACTGGGAAAAGAACAGATGAGCGTAGAGTCCACATGTATGGCCAAGACAGAGGGGAACCACAAGGTCCACAAATAATTGGTCCCTTAAGAAAGGACATGCTACAGCCCCGGGCAAGACATGCAAAAAGCACAGAGAGTGAGATCCAGGCAGTCCTACTGAAACAGCTACTCCTGTACCACATTGTCCAAGACCAAGGAATACTCATCAAGGATGAAGAAGCTGAACGTTTTTAGCAGAACTGACAATGCTGTCTTCACAACATTAGGCTTTCTTCTGGATGAAGCTTTAGTTCCTCCAAACACAGAGGTAGACACGAGCAGATACTAAGTATGTGTGTATATACATACATACACACACATGCACTTTTGTTATTTAATTGGTTATCTGCTTCTGTGCTCTTTTATGTCTTCAGTCAAGGCTGAGCTGATTATATTAGCAGCAAAAAATTAAATTCAGAATATCTCATTTGTAATATTTTACCAAAAGTGAAGGTAAAAGAAACTGGGCTTTCATATTGCTTATCATATAAAAATTAATGAGTTTCTGCAAGTCTTACAAGATTATATTAAATATCCATATAACAAACTAAATTATTGTATATCATGATTATAAATAAAGAATACAGCTAAGATAGAACACAAGCTACAAAGTAAAAACTCCTGGCTTCAAGATGAAATCTTCCATATAACGAAATGTTTAAATAGCTGAGTTGGATACAAACTCTCAGCTCATTTTTATGCTGCTAAAAATCAGTTATATACATCTAACTACCTATCTGTTAAAACAGACGCTTTTCTAACTTCGTTTTCAGGATAAGTAAGTGAATATTCTTAAACACAATTTTAAGTGAAGTACAGCATGGGAGTTTATTAAGTATGATAATAATATCCCTGCAATTGCGAATTACGGAGAAAAAAAATTTAAGCAACCTACAACAGATTTTAGGCTCGGTTTTTCTGCTTAAAATTGCTCAAGGAAAATGCCATTAAATGTTTTCTTCCAAAAAAAAAAAAAAAAAAAGCAAAGAGCTAGTAGAACATTTTGCATTTTAAATCATATTACACTAACTTATTTTGCAGCAAAATTTCAATGGAAACTGATTTAAATAAAACTTTGATATGCATGGTACTTTAAAGAGCAAAATAATTTCTCTTTTTTGATATAAAATTAGATGTTGAACAAAAGGATTAACCTACCACTTTAAAGTATTGCCCCTACAATCAACGTGAAAATCCAAAAATGCAGTAAACAGAGCATTTCAGGCAGTTTGTGCAATACTGTCAGAAGAGGAATAGTTGATGTGCAATTTTTATGTCTGCACAGTCCAGTAGTGTAAATCCCTTTAGATATACCATTGAGTTCCATCACAATTGCTGCCTCCTCTTTCTTAGTTAGTGTGGTAGAATTGGGAAACAAAGAAGCAAACCCGCAGAAGAAGCTCCGTCCTGCTTTTAGGATACACACACATGGAAGTCGGAGTCTAATTCTCCCCATCTACACTGAGCCTCAGAGCACATAGCACATTTAGGTTGATTTAAGAACCACAAAAACACTGAGTCAGGATAGTCAATGCACCTTCTAACAAATTTTCTGTATTCGTTTGTGCAAAAGATTACATGCCCCGCGCCAGAGAAGGCACCGTGCGCCCCGCGCTGCCGCACGCCCCGGGACACCCGGCCGGGAGGGCGGCGCGGGCCGGGCCGAGCGCTGGCCACGGGCGCCCTCTGCCGGCGGCTCCCGGCACGGGGGGACACACGGCCACGGGCGGGACACACGGACATGGTGGGGGACACACGGACACGACACACTGACACGGTGGGGGACAAACGGACACGGGCGGGACACACGGACACGGGCGGGGGACACACGGATACGGGCGGGGGGGACACACGAAGGGCCATGGCGGGGACACCCGGACAATTCATTTGCCTCGCTGTTTCTTAGCACTCGTGATTACAAAAGCATCCTCTGGCATTCACTGCCGCCTCTGACAGAGACAAGCACACTTCAGCCCGCGGCCGGTAAAGCAGCCTTTTAGTGCGATTTCTCATTTCTTACTTATTGAAGACAAAAACCTCCAGTCGTTACAGGTAAGTCTACACAGTATGAAAACTTAGGCAAAACATATAACAGGCTGCGTGCCTGCTACTCCACTGAACCATCACAATTCACAAACCATGTCAGTATTAGCTTCCTTTCAGGAAACAAAACAAGGGATTGCACTAGGGACAGATAAAGTACAAAATAATTCAGGTGTGATTAGCAGTTTTATTAAAGAACCTTGAATATGTGATACATCTTATTAGATGACAATTAATTTTGTCCATCCTTATATTGCAATATCAGTTCTGGCAAACCACAAAAAAAAAAATTGAAGATCAGATGACATTATTTTGAGTGCTTAACAACTGACCATCCACCCTTTGTCATAATCATCTAAATTATATAAATTAAACCTTATTGAGCCTATGGACTATTTCACATATTCATTATACCCAAATGATAAAGAAAGAAACAAAAACAAACAAAACTTAAAATTCTACATCCTTTTTTACATAGAGAACGAAGTGTAACTTCATAAATGCATGGACAAACCTGACAAGCTTTCACCAGCACTCAGTAATTGAAAAGTCAACATTTACACAGTATGGCTTTCTTCCTAAATTAGAACAGGCCTTACAAAAAACACAGATGAGGAATTTACATAAATGACTACAACTGGAACCAGAACCAAGGCTGTGATTAAGGAGCTTTTGGGCTATCTGTTCCTGCCCTTAGTGAAATAAAACTCAAATATCATGTAACCTGATTTCTTCATTTGGTAAACATTCAATTTTCTTACAGCAAACAACAAAAGACATGAGCTACAACTGTTATATCTAAAGAGAATAAACCTATACAAGCAAAAAAAAAAGAAGAAAAAACCAGCTAAAATTGTATCTGCCTATTCAGAACATAGAGTCACTGCATGTTCAAGGTCTGTCACACAATACAAGAGAAATACAAGATGATAAATACAATAATAAAACCTTTGATTTAAAATGGGAATAAAACAAGAAAAACTGACTAAATCTAACCTGGACAGAAGGCTTTACAGAAAGCAGATGAACCAACACTGCTGGGGGAGCAGTGATTTAATGACACCAGGACTTCTATAGCAATATTAGCAAAAGAAATCAACCCTCACAGAGTCCATTTGGACCCTACTGCAACAAGGCTTATGAAAGGTCTAGAAAATATGTCTTAAGGGAACAGCTGATGGAGCTGTGTTTGTTCAGTCTTGAGTAGAGGAGGCTCAAGGAGGGACCTCACTGCTCTCTACAGCCATCTGAAAGGAGGGTGTAATGAGGTGGAGGCCAGTCTATTCTGCTGTGCCTGCAGTGGGGACCAGAGGAAATGGCCTTAAACTGAGAGAGGGAAGATGCAGATTAGGTACCAGAATTTCTTTTTCCAGTGTTGGGGTAGTCAGGCATTGGAATAAGTTGCCCAGGGAGGTGTGGCAGATTCACAAGCCCTGGAAGTATTTAGGGGGTATCTGGATCTGGTCCTGGATGATGTGGTTCAGGGGTTACAATGATAGAACTGGGCAATAGTTGGACTTGATAATCTTCTCGTTTTCTTCCAACCTTGATGATCCTGTGATTCTAGCTGAAGCCCTCTGCTTCTGCAAGGACCACACATCACAGGTAAATGAACAGGCAGCACTGCAGGTGAGGCTCAGCAGCTGAAACTGCTGCTGCCCCTGGCCAAGTAAAACCCTGAATAAGCACTATTTACGAGCTATGACATCTTTGTCCACATGAAACTGCACCCATCTGAGGCTAAAATAATGGTGGGTTTGTGCAAATGTCATACTACGTTATTTCTAGTTGTTACTGAATGATTACACAATTAAATACAACCTAAAACACAGAAAACCACAGGTAATTGAATATTTAATCATCTAGCTAATTCTAACCTGAAAACAGAAATTAATCCTCCTAAGTAACAAAGTAAAAATCATGTTGGGGGATAGGGGGAGAAGGCATCACCTTTCCTTCTGGAGCATTTCAGAGGGAATCTAATAGAAGAAGAAAAGGTTACAACCATATAGAACTTATTTTGATATATAATTATATAACTCTCAAAGTTCTGACTGGTGAATTTACCACAGGACCTGGTTTATCATCTTTGCTTTAGTAACTAAGTTACTAAAATATATCAGACTCAAATCTGTTTCAAAATAATGTCTCACAACATCTATAATGAATGACAAAGGTATGTTTCATTTTTAACTGCTGTATTTCCAAGAAGGGAATATAAATTTCCTTCTAATTGGGAAAAAAGCTACTCAGTGAAAAGGACTGAAGATGAAGTCAATAAAGTGCAAAGGATTGAACTTAACATGTTGCTTAGAAATATATAGATATGAAAAGTACATTTATTTATCAGGAAGAACATAGAGAAAATAAGGTTTTTACTAAACCTTAACTGAAAGACAGTAAAACTATGTTCAGACAAAGGCTTGGAAGTGCCCTGAAGTGAAAGCATTTCTCAGAAAATTACCCTCAGTAAGACAAGCTGGAATACTACAACTTTTCACAGACGTACCTAAGCCAAAAATCCTTACAGCATAAATCTGATTTTCCCTAAACAAGAGTTCAATCTGTGGGGTGGAGGATGTGGGGAAGGGGAGACAGGGGGCACAGGAATAGGGGCTGTACATGTAAATCACTGAAAGTATCTTTATGAAATTTAAGATCAGTGCTTTGAAAAATAAACCCAATGCCTATAAGGATTTAAGTGCACCAGCAAAAAGGAAACAAAATTATGTGAAAAGTAAATGCCTAACCAAAAGCCCAAAGTGCAGCCCTAAAATACTGAACATTCACATTGAAGCATCTTTTGCTGAGGACTCAACAACAATTCTGCAATTTTCCTCTATTAGCTCACACATCATCAACCAAACTTCACCTACAGATTTCTAACAGAGAGCTGGGTTGAACCCTCTCACCCCCACTAAAAATCTCATGCTGCAGCAGGCCAGCCTAAGTGTTTAAGACTTCCCTGACAGGAAATCTTACCAGAAAAATTGCACTTTGTAAAAAGAATCATAGGAAGACAACACTTCAGGAGAAACTTTCTATGATGAAAAACACCTGCAGATGCATACATGGTGGACAGTCTGCCCACATTTGAAATAAGAATTACCTGAAAAAACCTCTCTCTGTTTTCTGTAGTTTCAGAAATAGTCTAATTCAAACTGCATCAAAAATGTTCTTGCAGTAAAAGAACAAGTTCAGATATGGGTTTTTTTTAAATTTAATTTTTGAAGTAATTCTGTAACAGCAAATAGTCAAAATTTGATATTATCTCAAGCATTAGAAGCAAGACACAAAATGGCACCGTAACAAAAGCATAACTAAGCATATCTTAAGAAATGGTTGCTGTAAGCAAGTTTAAATACATCTTTATCAAACTGATTCTTAAATGTCATGCATACCTATTTCAAGTTCAATTTAGGGGTATTTTCTTAGCAGCCTCAAAAATGTGTTTTGTATTAGGTTTGCACAGCTTAAAAGAGGAAAACATTCACGTAAATGTGTCTTGCCAATTACCCAACAGTTTATTTGCTCAAATATCACCCTCCTGTACAAAAGCTCAAATTCTCTTAACAACAGTCACCTCCAGACCACTAAGGCAGAAGATGATGCAACATCATCCTGACAAAAGAGCACAATGTTAAGTATTATTCTGTGTGACAGCAGCACTGAAGTGCCAAGGCCTTTGTATTTTCTCTCCACATCTGTGGGCCTGAATTTGTGCAAATATGTAAAGCCAGGTAGGGTACTGAAGTAACACACAAGTAGTAGGAGGAAGAAGATGCCTTGTTTTCTCTGGTTTTTAGCATCCTCCATTTTAATATTCTGGCACATAACAAGAGATTTCTCTACTTGAATTATCTGCATCTAGAAGAAAAAGAATCTTTTGAAAATCTGGCAGGATGCTTGCATAGTGAAACACAGCTCCAGGAAAAACAAACAGGGGGCATTTTTATAAAACATTGTTTTTCACATTGGCAAGACAGAAGACAACTCTGAGGAGCCTAAAAAGATACCAAAGGCTCAAGCAAGCAACCCCAACAGCCATTTTGTTTAAGTTTTCATGTTCTCTAGGCTCTACTACATAGGTTAAAGATCCCAACAGGCCCCTAGTAAAGGGAATGCAGAATGAACATGAGCATTTGGCTTTTTCAAAGTGGTTCAGTCTATTTAACTGCATTTCACTGAGAAGAATACAGAGGCAACATCTCTGTGATCCATGTACTACAGGCTAGGGAAGATAGAAATCCATAGGAAATTCTCCTGAATTAGCTGACAGGGTTTAGCACAGGCAAGCTCCCTGACCTGGCTTCAGCTTCCCCACCAGTGCCAGAGGCAGCACCAGCCTCGCTGCCACAGGCTCACTTCCCTCTCTGGCCAGAGTTTGCTCTGCTTTCTGTGCCACAGCATGGGAACAGAAAGCTGAAAAGCTAGGGGGTTCAGGTGAGGGAAGCTTTGCCTTTGGACCTTACTTAATGTCAGGATTATTGCCTACTTGCTTAAAAAGGAAAGACTTGCACCAAAAATCACTTTCCTGGAAGGAAGTTTCTCCCAAGCACAAAGAGTTGAACCCTGCATACCAGATCACAAGCTTACAGCTCAGCATGGGAGCCATCCTACAGTGAGCTGAATCCATCTCTGACACTGAGAATCCCTTTCAATACTTGCTCTCCTATCAGCTACATGGAAATAATTCAGCCATTTTCTACAGAAAAAAATGAAGCATGGGGTCCAATTAAGAATTTTGATTACTTCAATACTTTGAAGAGCTCCAGAAGAGAAGGAGACTAGAAGGAGCTAAAATATTTCTTAGGCTTTAGTAAAATATAGTTCTGACTCAAGCACCACGTTATTGTAGGACAATTAAGATTCCTTTTTGTTTTTGCACTCTTATTTTCTTTGACCTAACTGTATAATTCCACAAGAAGACAATTAACAGCAACGAAACCTTACCAAGTTGCAAAGAATTCTTAAAATTATCTCTGCGATAAAAGCAGAGTCCAAGATTCTTTTAAGATAAAATATTAATTTAATAATACCTAATTTCATTATAAGAAAAAGCAGTTTATACATACAGATTAAGTGATCTTGCTCAAACTGAGTTATCAAAACAGAAGCAACTGCAACTATTTTGACTATATTGCCTCTTTAGTTACTCTTGAAGTTAAATTGACTCTTCATGCCCTAATAAAGTTTTTCTAGTAGTATCCTTAAATACACACATGCACACTTATGATATCAATATTAGAACTGTAAGCCTTTTAAGTTTGCTTTATAAATTTGATGTCCTTCTGTGCCAAGCCAATCACACTAACTTACAGTGTCACTAACAAAACATCACTTGGACCAGCAAAAACCACTGAGACAGACAGAAACCACCCATACTACATTCTAGCTCACTTAGAAAGCAAAATGATCATCCAGATTTCAAGTTAGCCAAAGCCTCTCAAAACTCACAAAGCTCTGCTCTCCAGATTTCCAACAAGTACTTAATGCATACAATTAAATCCACAGAGAGGCAATCTATGTGCCAAGCTACATCCAGATGTGTATGTATGCACACACGTACACACAGTCATTTCCATAAAAAGCTTTAAAGTGATTATGAATTACAGACAGGAAACTAATGTAACTTCCTCTGTGAAGTCTCATCCTAAAATAAATGTCCATATCATACAGTATTCATCCCCTATAACTTCCCTTATACAGAAAAGCTTTAAGTCGGATTTTCAGGACAGCACTCCAATTAAACATTGACACTTCAACCCACAGTAAAAAAATCTGAGTACATACAAGGTTCTGCTCACTGTGAGGGAAAAAAGGCCTTTACAGCCCATAGACATCTTCTTTTTAGTCCAAGTTTTACAAAACTTTAACTATTACCTTCATCAAAGTCTGCATCATCCTCTGTATGTTGAGGGAAAGGGAAGCAATTTGTGATTTCCAGTCTGTCATCCACCACAAGACCCAGCAGCACGCCTTGGACCACTTCATTCCCCTGTCCTTCTTCTTGGTAATGTTTAATGATCTTTAACACAACCTAGAACACAAAATGATAAAATCATAATATGCAATGCATTGTTTTTGTCCTCAAACCTATGTATCTGGAATTTTAAATTTGTTGCATGGTTTAGAGCTGCAAACCAAGTGAGCTTAACCAGCAATTTTAATACAGGTTGAGGAAGAGACAGCAATCCTAATATTACAGGGAAAAAACAAGACCATTAAATAAACCATCAAAATGCAGTTCTAAATCAATGTTCTGAAACACCATTTTAAAATGAAATATTGATCCTTTTTACTTTAGCTTGCTGCTTTAACTGTGAGCTTTTAATAGTATCTCGCAGGTCCAATAAGCCCCCTCTTGAATGAAACAGGGCACAAAGAACTAACAAAACATCTTTAAAAACTATGCAGAAACTGGTAGGAATTTTTTAAAAGGTGCAGAGCCCATCAAATTTCAATTGCATTAATCTTCTAAAGTACATCTCACTGAAGTTTTACTTCAGATGATAGTTCAAGTTATATAATGTGAATGGCATGTCATAGGGTATTTAAGGAAAATCAATGATAAAAGAAAAAAAATGCACAAATTACTCACAATATTTTAACAACATAATTTCCACTTCCTTCCTTAAATCTGAACTCTACAATGAATAATTCTCATGAGACAATACTGTAAACTGGACCAGTATGAACAAAACCATTCAAAAACAGTCAGTCATTTGCTAGCAACACTTCATACTTGAATAACACTTTATATTTGACAAGAACTACAATAAGGTATGACACTAACCACAAACCTTGACTTGAAAGAACTTATGCTTTCTCCAGTGTAAGAGAGGTTTATTCAACTAAACCCTAATCCATCTATTCAAAATCCAACAGAAAATGTCTGATGATTGTTGTTTTCATTTAAGCCATACTACTTTAACATCTGCTGGCAAACAAACTAGTTTAGTAGATTTCAGCTCAACTGCCCGTAGAACAGGCTTTTTACAAGTATTGGCTTTAGAGAACATTCTACAGGGGAGATGGGGGGGAAGAAAGTTAAGCTCATACTTACACATCAGGAACATATATTTCTCCCTAGCTTTCTCCTTTGTTGATTAGCAGATGTCATTCTTTGTAAAACACCATTAGTGTACTGAAGTACCATAATAGAGATGAAATGAAAGAAAAAGGAGAGTAGAAGATATTTGCAAATACATTGCCTTCTTGGGCTAAAATGGGAAAACGAGCTTCATATTTGGAGGCAGGGCAGAGAGGGTAAAACTGAAAAGAAATACCCATTTCCAACTAAGTTGGATTTCAGTATCAAACTGGACTAACACCCACTGACTCCTTGTTTATTTACACTATCACTCATTTGTGCTTCCTCTTTAATCTAGATATACTTGCATTGAAGCTTCTCAAACATAGATAGAAAACAACATTTCACTCCAATACTCATTCACATCTGTCACTCAAATCCTTTGCAGCCACACCTTTTTACTCAGTTTGCTAACACAGGTCTACAGAGCAGAGACACAAAGAGATACTTTGGTTATATACATCTTATTTCATGGGAAAACAGTAAGGAAATTAGGATCAGTGGGCAGTCAAGCAGTAGTTACAGTGATGGAAACAATACACCAACCACCAGTTTGAGATCACCTGGGCACAGCAGATGAATGTACCAGAGTCAGCACATAAATAATATTCAGCTTGCATTTAGTGTAAAGCTGAGGTTTATCATACATTTGCCATAAGCCGTGTCTTCCACAGCCATGGCATCCCTAACTACCCTGCCAGAATACAGCACAGAGCACACTCAGCTGTCTACAACTACTCTCAGCATCTTTAGTCTTGTAAACTTCACCTTTTCCAGTATTTTTCTCATTTTCTCTTGAGCTCTCTATGCACACTGACTGTCCCTGTTAATGTGAGCATTATTTGCCTGTTTGACTTCATTCCAGGAGCATTTGTGACACAATGCCAATTTGCTGCAGCGTTTCTGATGATAATTGCTCACAGAAAGCAGTCACAAATGAAACAAGTATGGGCTGTCACAGAGTATCAATGATTTTTCTGCGAAAGAAAACTAGGAGTTCAAAGCTCTTAAATGTTAACCAAGTATTCCAATACACAAGGACGTTATTACACAAGCCTGCACTTTTCAATCTCCAGCCTGAAGACCAGAGCAGACATTATCCAGGGAGACACAGAACCCAGGGATTTAAGCCTACCTGCAACCTCGTTTTTCAACAGAGTCTGAGAAAGGGAGCAGAGACGTTCATGAACTCAATACTCCAAATTTCACAACCATTAGGACACTGCAGAAGTTTGTGTTTATGACTGCACTGGAAAATACATTAGCTACCGAAATCACTTATAAAAAGATGCATCCAATGACACAGGATTTTTGTTTTCATTTTGTTCTTTGTTCTGGACAGTTTTATTTAGCACTTAAGATACCAGTCTTTTGTCCAGCAGACTTTTCAGCTCAGATTGAAAAACCTGCCACCAAAACACTACCATATGACCAAGAAGGAAATGTGCTCTGAAACCTGTATTTGAGTACCAGAAACAGATCTGCAGGTGTAAAGCAGAACTACTTCTCTAGTAATAACATCAGCTACAACACTAAAAATGTAATTTCCATTTGTTTGCTAGTCTAGATACAGCAGGAAGAGCTGACCATATGCAAACACCAATGCACATTTCAATACTTCATACTGAATAAACCACATATAATCAAGAAAAATGAGCACTAACTTGTATCTAGACATTTCCTAAAAGAAAAATGTTATGTTTGTGAAGCATGGGAACAGAATCAGAGTAGTTATATTGGTCTGAAAATAAATGTAGTAAGTGTTAATATATATAATGCAAGTAATGCAGCACATTGAAAAGTATCGGTTTTTCCAAATAACTCTTAAAAAAAATCCCAAAGAAATCTAAATGAACACCAGAATAAGCATCTTTCAGTCAATGCTGATTCACCTTCCAAACACCATTTATACTTCCCATCCAATTATTCCCCTAATAGGAGATATTGCTCCTCTGTACAAGCTATAAATTGTTTTAAATATCCCTAGACCCTTCACTGCTATGCCATAGCTACACAAAATAACATTTATCCAAATCAAACCATTTCAAATGCTGCTGTTACAAAAGTAATGCAGCTGGCCAGTCAGGAAAAGTTATGTTTTTAAGGAGAAAATGTATCAAATAACAAAAAAGCCCTCAGATTTCTAAACTCTAATACCCTGAACACAAGTCAATAATCCAGCACGATTTAGTAAATCAGCATGTAAGAAATATTCAGGTACATAATGACTCTTTAGAAAAGAATATACAAGTAATTCCTAAATAAAACTCATGAGTCCCCCAGCCTTGTAAATTTAGTGTTCAAAACACGAAAGTAATTTAATCACTTGGAGTAGCCACTTATCAGATTTTAATGACCATTAATCCTCAATTAAAAAAAAAAAACAACTTTGCAATTCTGCAGTGCTTGTAATTTCCAAATCTTCAAAGCACTGCTCAAACATTAAGAATAAAGTTAAACTAAAAAAAAAAATGTAAAAGCCATTCTGAAACTATTAAGAACATCAAAGATACATATTTTAACTGCACACTGCCAAATTTTAAATTGGGCTACATCCCAACATCATAGTTGCTAATTTCAAAAGTTTGTACTTCACTACAGAAATACATGTAACAGGAACCCACAGCTGAAGTATCATGAGCCTTTGGGGGAAAATTCTGTGAAGATCCCACTGTAGGGACATGAATATACCAAGATGCACATTTCTGCATTTATCTAAAGAGAAACAACAGCAAATCAAAGCACTGAGGATTCATTTACAGCAGTGTTCCAGAGAGCTGAATGTCACCACATTGAAACCAGATTGCAGTACCTGTGCCATGCCTGGCAAATCAAACAAGAGAGAGCTTCTGTTAGCCCAACAAATACACGACATAGCACACTGATCTACAGTCTTAAATTAAGTATTTGTATCTTTTTAAATGCTTAACATTTTTTGCCACCCAAGAAAGCTTTGTGGTCACAACCACTGGCATCAATTGCCAGCATGTGGGGAAGAGGATGGGGAGAGTCTAAACAACTCTGGGTGACGCAGCCGGTGTCAGCACCGACTGGCTCACATCTCTCAGGGTTAAACACCATGACACTGTGACCCACAGTCAGCTTGGCAAAAGGGTCTGCGAAGCTGTGACTGCTAATCATGCGTGATACACTTTGAATGCATCCATATCACACATGTAGCCTTCTCCACACAAATCCTTAAAACTCAAACCATGAACTTTTATATATCACCGTTTCAGCACAAGCAAATTCACATAAACTCCTAGCATAAACCAGATTCAAGAGAGAACTGATAATGCAGCTTTGTAAATGGACAGATCACAATGTTAGTCATTACTGACAATGACTCAGGCAATCGTGTTAACCTCAGAGTTGCCTGGAATCACCATCTTCTTGATACACATAAATGGTGTGTATATGTATGGCTATATGCCACCTCTGTATAAAGACTTGAACTGTTTAGCAATTAATATCCACATGAAGACATACCACATTTTACTGTAATTTAGTGTCCATGTCTCCCTCTCCAGGTAGCCCTACACCAAAAGCAAATCTACAACTGGTGGTGTGCTGAAACAACCAATTAGCTATGCAAAAATGAAATTTAATTAAACAGTTCTGAAATACCCAAGTAAGCATGGAATAGCTTTGTTTTTAAACAAAGACTTGGAAAAAAATGCAAAAAACCTAGATATCATGAAACATGAGCAATGTTAACATTTTAATAGCTCCAGATGAGGTTTTTACACACTACAGATAAGTGCTTATCCTACAGTTACAAAAGACAAGTTCTGGAAGCTGACCAAAAAAACTTGCCTTGAGTTGATTTGTCTCCTGGCTACAGCACCATTTGATAAGACAATAACAGAGACTCTCAACTTTCCTGCCAGGAGAAAAGAACTCTGAAGTAAATTAAAGATATTACTGCAACGATTAACATTAAGAGAACATATGTCTGATACACATGACACACTCTTCCAGATGATTAAGGAGACAGATGTTTACAGACACACATTGAAAATTCCACCTTAATCAGGGCAGTGCACAGAAATGGGTTCTAGAAAGCACTGTGACAGATAACATGTCAGAATTAAGTACAGAATCAACAGGTTGATACCCTGGTCTCAGAGCTGTTGGATATGAACCTTCGTGGCACAAGACGTGCCACCACATAAAGTCATGGCATGAGCCCAACACCAAGCTGAGCTGAGTGGCTGACAGTCCTGAGGGACAGAATGCCATCCAGAGGGATCTGGACAAGCTCAAGAAGTAGGCCACAGGAACTGCATCAGATTTTGTAAGAGCAAGGGCAGGGTGCTGCACCTGGGTCAGAGCACAGGCTGGGGGATGGATGCACGGAGAGCAGCCCTGGCCAGCACGATTTGGGGTGCTGCTGGATGTGAGGCTGGACATCAGCTGGCAATGGGCACCCCCAGGCCACACAGCCAAACAGCTCCTGGGCTGCATGCAAGGCAGAGTGGGCAGCAGGTCGAGCAGGTGACTCTGTCCCTTCTGCTCCAGTCTCATGAGATCCCATCTGCAGTGCTGTGTCCAGCTCTGGGCTCCCCAATGCACGAAGGCCATGGACCTGTTGGAGTGAATCCAGAGGGAGCCACCAAGCTGACCAGAGGGATGGAATACCTCTCCTATGAGGAAAAGCTGAGAGATTTGGGCTTGTTCAGCCTGCAAAAAAAAGGCCTTGGGTTGACCTGACTGTGGCCTTCCACACCTGCAGGGAGCCTACAAGGACAATGGAGAGGATTTACAAGAACATGTTGTGACAGGACAAGGGGGAATGGCATCAAACTTAAAGAGAGTGGTTCTAGACCAGATACTAGAAAAAAATCCTTAACTGTGAGGATGGTGAGGCACTGGCACAGGCTGCCCAGAGAAGCAGTGGATGCCCCATTCCTGAAGGTGTTCAAGGCCAGGCTGGATGGAGCTCTGAGCAATCTGGTCTTGTGAGAGGTTTCCCTGTCCATGACAGGGGGGCTGGAACTACATAATTCTTAAGGTTCCTTCCATCCCAAACCATTGTAGGAAACTAAAGATTAGAGGTGAAACTGAATTTTGCATGTTATACTAATCTCAATAAATATGACAATTTCTACTGATAAACACAGAATTCACTTAAATGCATATTCCAGCTTATTTGCAGAGATCTTTGAATTTTTCTAGATTCTCTTATGGAACAGGACTGCATTTTTGACCATGCCTGACATGATGGATGTCTAGACATTTTTTCTTTTCTTCTTCATATTTAACTTTAGATTAAAACTTCTTAAAGCTATTAGACCAATTTTATCTCAGAAGAAGTAAAAGAAAAAAAAATTTAAAATAATTTTCTATTAAGACCTTCAACATCTTAAAGTAATTATTTTGACAGATATCTTCAGTTCTATGTTTGGTGGCCAAAAAAAAATTTAATTCCCTGAGAAGTAATCAAAAGCTACTTAATCTAAACATTCTGTTGAAAAACCTAAGGCCAAGACTGAGTAGACTTAAAAGCAAGGTAACTTCAAAAGAATGTAGTTCTGAACAGCAACTTCAGAAATAGCAAGCCTTAGCCCTCACTGTTCTATCTAGCAAGTGTAGCAGTCATCCTTTGGACAGAAGACCTCAAACGCCCCACAATAATTTACCTTTATCTTGACTTGCGAGAGTCAAAACAGCAAGATTGATCAAGTCTTTGTAAATACAGCTCTTGGAATAGTAAGCTTACATTTTATGTCACTCAACACCTAATTCAACACCAGATGTTAAAATCTTATTTCTGAATTTGACAAAAATTTGGGGCTTAAAAACAATAATTACATAAGAGCATAACAGAATGATGCATGCAATTTCATACCATCTCAATTGGGTGCAAATAGCAAAATATCCTTTTGACATGAGCACAGGTTTCTTGGAGCTGAGCCTAAATTCACCAGCAATGAGCAACATGCACTGATTCAGGTGGGCCTCAAGCAGAGGATGCTACATATATTTTTTACACTGAAATTATAAATTATAGGAGTCTGTCAACTTTGTCTCATGTAGGTGCTCAGCACCAAACCATTCTGGAAATTCATGTTAAATTGAACAGAAAATTGTCCACCTTGAATATGGGGGGATGATGCTACATGCTTCTGTGCTATATTAATATTTTTGAGCATTAGGAAGCACATGAGAAGCATCCAAAGCTTTTTGGTCCCTGGGTGTTTTATGACATCACTTAGTACCATAATACTTGCTTGTATTTGTAAGTTTGTAAACCTCAAGACTTCAAATTATTTAACTGCAAGATGGAATATCAGTAATCTTTCTGCTCCACAATATCTACATGAGGCTAAAGAAAACTACCCAAATCATAACAGATTATTGATGTAACAAGTCTTTTCTGTCACTTCTGCTTGGTTTAGGAACCATTTCCCCCTGTAATCATAGGAATCTAGATGGTTTTCCTGACTACCACTTGCTTATAGCCATTTCCCTTTCCATCAGCATTTGGTTAGGGTTTCTTACCAACAGGACAAAGAAGGTGATAATATCCACATACAGCAATAAACCAGATATAACATCTCTTGTCACTTTATTTCAGTAAGTGGCTGACTCAAAGCACAATTTTTAGTCAGTGACTGGCCAAGAGGCATTTTATCATTCTTCCTGAACATTAACTGCTTATGTGCACTGTTTGGAGCGTGGCTGAAAAAGCTGTACCTTGCTTATCCTGAAGCTTAGTCTAGAAAAAATAGACATTCTTTTAATTTTTCACTTTCTGAACACTCTTGCATAGATTTTGTGTAGCTCAGCAGCAAGCTCAACACAAACTGCAAGCAAAGCTTCAATCACCACTAAAATACCCCACAGAAAACACTTCTAAAGCACCTGCTCTTTGAGTTGCTTTATTTCTCTTTTTAAGAAGAATTACTTCCAAACTGCTGTGACTCGAGAGCTCTAGAATTTCCCTCCTAATAGCAGGAGGGAAAACCATTCTAGCAAGAAGGGGGCCTCCCCACAGCGACCCAGTCTGGCTGCACCTGCCAACAGCACCCCACTTCCAATCAGGGTGGCTGTTCCCACAGTGCAAGCCCAGATCCTACAGGCACTGCCAAGTGACTGACACACAGGCTATTCACTCACTGGAACAAGCTTAGCTGCAAACACGGGTTAGCTGCTCCCTCATTCTATTACTGGGACACTTTAAAAGTCATAAAGGTTTTTTTAAAAAATCATAACCTACAAAAAAAGCTACTTCAAATTACAAAAATTACTAATTTCATGTAAAACCAGACACAGAACATGAAACATTTCTCAGTACCTAGAACTAAAACTGGTTAATATCCAAAATATAAAATGGAATAGACAAACTGAGACAAGACTCCACAGGTAGGTGGAGTTCAGACTGAAGAACTGAAATAGTACAGACACCAAGCCTGTTTCTGCACAAGTTCTACATTAGAAGGGAAGATTACTGGGTTTTGGCTACAGGCGTGTTGGGTTTTCATAGGCTGTGGTTTTCCTTGACTCTGCCAGGAATTTACATTCATCAGCTAATGTCTTGTAGGTACCATGAAATATCTGTTTAAGTCATTTATTTACTCATGTCCAAGTGAGCTGCTTGTTCTTGCAAAAGGAAGCAGTTAAACACAAACTGCAGCACATCAAAGGAAAAACTAATTAAATAGTGGAGAAAAGCAAAGGTTATTAAAACAGAAAAATACTGAATGCTAATCAAGGTGTCTGTTACCAAATAGACCAAACTCTTCTTCATTTTTGTCCCACTACATTTGAGTTTTACAGTAGTTCAGGCTAACAACCATCTCCAGGGTTAATCACAAGCTATTAGCATACTTTAATATTGCCTCAATGTAAGTAAAAATGCAGCATTACATGGGCATTGAAACTCCCCACTGCTGGGCTCACACGCTGGTAAAACACAGTTCTCTGCAATGCAAAGTTTCATAACACATTTCACAGCACATGGATTCATGCACATCCCCATGGAACCATCAAGGCCACGGGCACTGCACAATCATTTCCTTTTAGAAACCCTTCCATAGGACAGCCCCAGGACCTCATGGTGCAAGGGCAGGGCATTAGACACTACCAGCACACTGACAGGAGGCAGAGATAGGGATGGGATGAGATTAACATCAAAATTCTGCTGGTTGCAAGGAGGATGAAGCATTTCCCCAGGACTACTTAGTATATTATTTCTTTTATTTCCCAAATCTCACCGAACAAAACATTTTTGAAAACATTCAGTATTTCAGGCAGTTTTTGCAAACTGCCAATACAATTCATATTTATTCTTCTTAATGAATTCAATATCTAGCCATCATTTCAAGAATGAAAGCTAAGGAATATACTCCTTCAGAGCACAACATATGGAAATTATATACAAGTGGTATAGACAGGCACAGTTTCAACATTTTCTGCTCGAAACACGAGAACTTTGCATTTATCCTTCAACACAGAGTCGATAAAATGTTATGTGTATTAGTGAATCACTAGTGTTCACATTAATGGTGCACAAGGAGTGTATTGCAAGTATAAGGTTTTCTTCAGCATCAACTTCTAGCAGCTTCCTACAAAAAGATTTAAAGATGACAGCCAAAAGCAGCAGTAGCAATTTTATTTAACAGCCTACTCTTTAATCAGATTGTGCCAGACTGCTACAATTTTGAAGAAAAACTGCAAGACAGTTACTCTTATCTATTTGACCTTCAAAAATTAGCAAAGGCAGACCTAGATGGGGATGAGGGAGTAGGAGCTCATCTGAGACTACTGATCTTTTCCAAAAAACATACCCTGCACAACAAAACTGGAATATACTATTTAAGGGTGTGTCTTTAAAGCATGACTTCCATATGCATTCAACAGATGCTTCCAAGTAACCAGTAAAATCCCTACTGGAATGACCTCCATATAGTTTTAATAATTTATAACTTTTTGCACAACGATTTTTTCCACATTGAAACACTCAGCCTTTCTGGCAAACACTTGGTTATGTGCTAAGGGCCTGCAACAGAGACAGATCCTCCTAGTAACAGCCAGTGCAATCCAGAGAACCAAGCCTGCATGGAGTCTCAGTTTTCCTGCTGACTTAAAAGTATAAAATTGAGGGGAAAAAAAAAAGCCCAAACCATGAACGTCAGTTATTGCTTCAGCTTTCCCATCTTTCGAACAGAGATTTGCCTTTGTGTCATCATCTGAACATGAAAATCACTTCCAGCAGAGTTCCATTTCTAATAACAGCTACTGTGACAAAGAGATTAAAACCAACCATTCTAAATTTTATCACTGAGAGTGCCAATGGAGAAGGCAGTATGGCTTTCAAACTGCTTCCAAGGAGTGATGACAGCTGCAGTAAATATCCTATGTCTCATCTAAAGTTGAAAAAGCTTTAAAACAGCTAATTTTCTTTGCATTGATAATAATGTAATAGTAAAAAACCCCAAGACCTAAGTGCTCAAAACTCAGCCCTACATTGAAGAAGCATTTTGTCAGATTCCATACTTTCCTCAGGTATGCACCAAAAAAAACCCCAAATAATGATAAGTGATTTATACCTCCATGTTCCTAAACATCAAAGAACTTGCTAAACAGGAAGGGGTATGAACACTGCTTCTTGCACAGATATGGGCTCCAAGGAACAGGCAGGATGTGCAGCAAACACACTGCAAAGCAGGATACAACATGTGAGCAGAACAAAGGCAAAGGCAAAGACCAACAAGACTTACATGCTCAAAGCAACATCCACACACTCTCTGTCCAGAAAAAAACTCCAAATATTTACAAAAGAGAATTAGCCTGTTATTGCATGCACAAAGCAAAATTCAGGCAGATCTTCAAACTCCAGTGAGTAAATAAGCCTGTCTATTAACTTTAAAATTTGATAACGCCAAAAGAAATTAATAGAATGCTTATCTGAAATAAATATGCATACACAAGTCATTCAAAAATATTCCCACACTTATGCTGAAGTAACTTTGTGTATGCACATTAAAAAAGACATTACCAAAGTTAAGCTCTATTGTCTTGGTTTTAGATTATTGAATAATCATACAAAATACTAACAAGAATATTTATTATATGAGCCTAAATTTTTTCCATTTGGTACATCAACAATTAATTTACTTTCCATTAAGCTGGTATGATTTTGTTATGTGGTAATGTAATTAAACTTTTATACACTGTTGGTAAAGTCAGTATCACATCTCTGCAATCTTAATGCTGCTGGAAGTTTAAAAATAATATGAAAGAAAAATATGCTCAAAACTATACCATCACTGAGAAGGTATTTTGAGCTTGTGTGTAAATACGGAAAAACAACATCCAAAAGGAACCATATCCAAAAAATATCTCTGGCAAAGAAAGATTAATGATAAAATACTATAGCAACAATAAGTTGAAGATACACGATCCTTTTTCAAAGATTAGGGGACCAAAAAAATAGTTTGCTCCTCTTCCTACAAGGCCTTTCATACAGTCTGTAAGATATATTTGAAAGGTGGAAGAAAAAGTCCAAAGACTGAACAGGGTCTGGGAGGTGTTCATTTCATACACACCACCAAGGGCCTTTCAGTATCTGTACCTGGGGCCTGCAGTTCTGTGTACACTTCTCTCACCCACACCACACTGAATGTCAGCTGCAAAGCTCTGATTTTTTTACACTAAACTGAAAACCAAAGGAGAACATTTAACAATGTTCAGTGTGCAAGCAGACATAATGCACTGATTGCACTCAGCAACAAAACCATCACTGGTCACCTCCCAGCACACAAAATCAAAGCTAACACCAATCAGCACAAAAGGTCATGATTATTACCTGCTGCATTTTAGATGTAACATTTTAATCCCTAAAAGGCAGGAATTTATTTGAAAGATATCTGGTGGAAATACTCTTGTCCTCAGTATCAAGACAAACAAACAGGAACCACAAGAACACGATCTCCTGTTTTCACAGGAGCTATGAATTCACAATTTCCACACCAGAGACCAGTTTGATATGCACATAAGAGGGCCAAAAATCAGAGAATTTTAACTGCTAATGACAGCAATGTAAAAGGCAACACATTATTCCTCTCTGCATGCAGCAAAAGAAAGGCCTGGTTTGAACTAAGATTTTCCCCTTGAAGTGTAACACTGCTGAACACATTTAAGGCACCTCCACATTCAGAGTAACTCCTTTCGTCAGCACACAAGTTTCATGGCATGAAGCGATACCAGATGTTCCAGTTCCAAATGCCTCACTAGGGTACACTTACCATGACACTCAGGAGATGCTGAGTGCACCACTGCACCCTTACAAATCATTTAAAGTTTGTGCTCTGCTAGCACATACCCACTCCTATCCACTGACAAAACACTGAAATTTGCATTCTCAGAACATCATGATATGGGTACTTTACCCACTGCAGTTCAAGAAATTTCACTAAGCCTGAAAATTGTTATATTCCAAGGAGGCTCTTGCCCTTTTAACTTACTAGAACATATTAATGCTTTCTCTTCTGAATTTAAGCACAGATTATATGTCAGAAGTTCCCTTCTGGGTTAGATTCATGCAACTCATTGTTAATACATGAAGATTAATAGAATATAAAACAAAGCTCTTCTGTCTTCTCCATGGTTCAAGGTATCCATGAATACGTCAAGCCAGTATTCAATCCACACACCAACTCTCAGAGCCAGCATAATGTCATCTAACTCTTTAGGGAAACAGGTCAAGGAAAAGTCAACAAGATTAAACTTCAAATTAAAATTCCATTTTAACTCCTTTGGAAGAAACACAAAATACAATACAGCCTGAAGGATGTTATATCTAAAATACTCCTCTACAGCTCTACAATGTCAGAAACACTACAAATGACAGCAAGCAGAACCCACCACTGTGCATTCCTGCAAAGTCTTCAGAAAGGGTAAAGAAGGAAAAAAGGAAATACAAGAAATGCTAGGGAAAGCACAATATTCACAATTCAAGAAACGTCGGAGATTTCAGCCAGTTCAATACAGGCTTCACCAGTACAACAAAATTACAAAATTTACTATGGAAATTGATCCATTTCTTTCCATAGTGTCAAAAGTTGTCATTTTAAAAAGTCCTTACACAAACATTTACAAGAAAAGTCTTAGAAATTGATTTTCAGTAATCATGGTACCTTATTTCATTTACTGTGGTCAAACATATCATCCTGAAGGGCTCCTCCCTACAAACAGCTGAGGATACAGTCCAATGTATCCAACCTCTTCATAGCAAAAATGGACGGTAATTCAAAAAAAGGCACAAGTGTGACAGTGTTCACAGGGGTCTTAGGATGAGGGAAGACACAAGGATCTGACTCCATGTTTCAGAAGGTCTGATTTATTATTTTATTATATATATTATAGTAAAACTATACTAAAAGAATAGAAGAAAGGATTCCATCAAAAGGCTAGCTAAGAATAGAAAAGAAAGAATGAGAACAAAAGCTTGTATCTCAGACTCTGTCCGAGCCAGCTGACTGTGACTGGCCATTAATTACAAACAAGCACATGAGACCAATCACAGATACACCTGTTGCATTCCACAGCAGCAGATAACCATTGTTTACATTCTGTTCCTGAGGCCTCTCAGCTTCCCAGAAGAAAAAATTCTAGGGAAAGGATTTTTCATAAAATGTGTCTTTGACACACAAGCAACCTAAAAGTCACAATTATGAACAGAGCAACTACTGAAAAATAATTCAAAAATTATGTGAGAGGTTTATTGAACATGTAGACTCATATATTCTTATCTGTGTTATTGTAAATAAGTAAGTAAATCCTCTATATATACTTACCATAGATAAGAATACAGAGCACTAGGCATGCCACAGCATCACCAAATCAGGGAAGATGAAATGAAGCTTGAAGTAACAATCTTTGACTAAATCACTCGTATTTGACACAAGAGGATGTGGCACTATAGCCCCACTGGTGATGGTGATGCACACATGCAGACAAGGCCTACAACTTCTAACCATCCCCTTGACATATTTATGTTTTGGCCAATGTATATTTGCATTTACTCCAAACAAACTTACAAAGATATCTTAAGGTGTAGTGGCAATTTGTTATTAGTATTGAGAGTTTTGCACATCAGCAGTTATGAAGATATAAGCATAGAAACCTACAAAACTTTTGCTACTTCCTACAATATGTAAAACTTGTGTGCAATGGACATATGTGTAAAAAGAAATCATATGCAGTGGTTGAGTAGCAAAGGAACCATCATTCCCATTAGTGAAATGATAAAAGCAATGCACATATGAATGCTTTAGCATGAGCTAAGGATCTAGTTATAGTACTTTGCAAGAGCCATGCATAAGCAAACCTTTTTCAGTCAGCTAACACTGTTCTTCAGAACCATTTCTGGGTGTGTAAATTTTTGAATGTGTAAATAAAAGCAAGGGTAAAATTTAAAACGAAAAAGTAATTTTGGAGCTTAAGAATTTAGTTAGATGAATTTAGGTAATTTTACCTTCTTTCCTAGAATAACCTCATGCAGGAGATTTGCAGAGAATGAAACACCTTCCCAGTAAAAACACAGTCCCTTGTAACTACTCTGAAGGCAAATGTGATTAATAATAACACTTATCTGGCCTAGCAGCACACTTGCCTTGCTAAGAGCTCCCCACCTCCCATCCCACAGCTGCTATTTTCCAGAAGAAATTTTCCATATATCCATCACCCACACATTATTGGTCTGACACAACCCACAATCCACCACATGGAGTATCTGGTTTTGGATATTAGTTCAATTTCTGAATGACACAGACTTTGATGCTCATCATGTAAAAATGCTACTTACTTACCCTACCAGATCATATTATGCTTTTGAATGACACACCAGTTCACTTCTGCCTTCACAGTTGCCTGATATCACTACTAAATCATCAGAAATGCATAAATATGCATAAATATGCCAAGGAATCCTCCATAGGTGCAATTTTAGACAGTGTAGCCGGGTTAGAAGGTTCACTAGGGAAGCATTTTAGAGAAGTCTCCAAGACTTGATGGAAATCTAGAATCTTCTGTTAACCTAAAAATCATTCAAAGGAATAATTATTTCTTATGTCCTAAAATACATCAACTTATAGATGAAATTTCTTACTGAAAGAAAATACTATAATATCAGTGAACCAAATCTAATTAATTTTATCAGCTGAATTACCAAATATTTGGTTCCTATTGAAGAATTTCCAGAATAGAACAAATCAGAGTCCATCAACACCTCTTGCAAAAAAAAAAAAAAAAAA
>WBNQ01020117.1:0-77502 GCA_013401375.1 Spizella passerina | reverse complement strand
AAAAAAAAAAAAAAAAAAAAAAAAAGGTGTAAGCAAATTATGGTAAGCAAATTCTGTGTAATTATTTCTGACACCTTGCAATAATTATAGAATCAGAGAACTGTTCAGGCTGGAAAATATCTCTTAAGATCATCAAATCTCACCATCAACCATGAAACCACATATTTAGGTGCCACATCTACACATTTTCAAACACTTTTGAGGAATGGTGATTTCACCACTCTGGGCTGCTTGTTACAATATTTAACCACCTTTTCAGTAAAGAAATGTTTCCTAATATCCAATTTAAACCTCTCCTGTACCAACCCGAGGCCATTTCATCTTGTCCTAATACTGGTTACCTTGGAGAAGAGACCAACCTCACCTGGCTCCAGCCTCCTTTCAGGGAGCTGTAGGGAGTGACAAGGTCTTCCCTGGGCCTCCTTTTCTCCAGGCTGAACAGCCCCAGCTCCTTTAGGTGCTCCTCACCTGAGTTGTGCTCCAGCCCTTCCCCAGACATGCTCCAGGCCCTTAAGGACTTCCTTGTAGCAAAGAGCCCAAAACTGAACATGGGATCTGAGGTGGAGCCTCACCAGTGCTGTGTCCAGGGGCACAGTCACTCCCCTGCTCCTGCCCCAGGCCAGGATGCCATTGCTCCTTCTGGACACCTGGGCACACACTGCTCACGTCTGGCTGCTGTCAACCAGCACCCCCAGGCTCTTTCCAGCAGTCACTCTTTGCCAAGCCTGTGCACTGCTGCAAACAAAAGCTCTCTCTGGGCTCCTTGACTGGAGAAAACATGATAGAATATCCATTCAAATTTCTACAGCAGGAGGCAAAGACAACAGGATATCATACATGGCACTTAACCTGATCTTTTTGTCAGGATGGTCAAAAACAAATTCGTGAATTCTTACATCTCACCTGAAGGAAAAAGCACATTTTGTAATGTGCTTCTGGAGGCTAATTTTCTACCCTGCATTTTCTAATTTCTTAGAAAAACCAGACCACCTATACTGGAATCCATTTTCAATCTAAGTTGATTTATTAAGAAATTGAACAGATTAAAACCAGATTTTAAAAAGAGGCCCAAGAAGCAGACATTGCTGCACCATTACATAGTAAGGTAACATCCTGACATTCAGAACTTCTTTTCATTACAAATACTGGGGATTTTTTACTTTATTATTCCTCTGAAACACCAAGCTTTCTAAACATACTTTCACATTCTCACATAGAGAGATGACTGATCTATCTTCTATTTTGCACTCACAGACTCCAAAGCAAGGCACCTAAACATGCCTCTGCTTTCAAAGCAGCCCCAGTTGAAGGGTTAATTGTGACACTGCCAGGAGAGGGGACACCAGTGAAGAGAAAGAGATCACCAACTTCCCTGATGCCCACCTGAATTCAGAACTCTTGGTGTGTAATCACCCTGGCCATCACCAAGATGACCAATGAAGTGCTTTTACTTTGTGAGGGCAGACAAGACATTTAAACCAGTGAGGTATCAGGAACACTTCAGAAGAATTTCAGTAAGACATTATAAAAGAATTCACATTGTTTGCAAGCAAATTTATGCCAACATTTCTCTTCATCACAGATGTCAGAGAAGTTTATGAACCAGTGTCAATGTCCTGAGAACACTTTCTTTGTCTAGGAGACAACTGCAGGAGGTGGAAAGTTGAAAGCTTTGACAGTTTTCAATAAATCACCTCCCTGTGTACTGACTTCATGTGAGGCACCACTGTGCTGTACCAGAAGAAAATACAAGGAGAAGGAAAAAGAAGCATGAAACAAAAACAAAATCAAAAACAAACAAAAAATCATAAGCATTTGCTGGACTGTCAGAAGCACAGCATCAGGTCACAGCTGATCTGAATCAACAGCAGCTCACAAAGCAGATTATATGCCTGACAGAGAACAACCATGAGCAAAAGAAATCAAATTTACCAGTTGTTATCAAAGTGTATGGCACCAGCCTGCTGCAGGAGCAGCCTGCTATCCACTGCTGGCTTTTTTGGAACATTTCACAACTGGTCAGTTTTCACCACTCCTTGAAAATGCTCCATGCACCCAAGCTGAAAATGCTCCATGCACCAAAGCCACAGGCACACAGATAGCTGGACAGAACAGGGCAGAAAAAATGTGATTCAGATTTCCTCTTTCACAAGACCTACTACACACAAATAAATTATTCTTCATCTTCCCAAATATTTACTACACTGTATACCTTCAGGATAAGAGCTGAGAACTACTACTAAAAATGCCAAGCAGGCTTCAAACCTTCTCTCAAAACTATGATCTTCTTTCTTACAACCAGGGTGCCAACTCTCCCCTTCACACTCCAGCTGTACAGTGTTCTGTTGACACTTGGCAAAGATGATGAAGTAATAAAACAATGCTTCTATCCTTAAGAAGTAACTTTTTCTCCTTGTGTCACTAACAGCATTCCCAACTCCCTAAGCCTGAACCAAGACGAAAAGAACCAGCAGCAAAGCCAAGAACCAACTTTAGCAGATGCTCTTCCACTTTTGGCCTGCATGGATTGTCTGTATTAGGAAGGCTCTGCTCTCTGCTAAGCCACTTCACCTCATCAGTTTAATTTATTTCTCACTAAGCAAAGGCAGGAGGTCCTGACAGCCCTGACAGAGAAGGCAAAAAGCACAAACGGTGAGGGAAAACCCACCGTGCTTCTCAGCTCTTACACCTGCACCATTTTTCGGGTATTTGGTATGAGTGTGAGGTATGAAAGCTGCAAACAGCAACTCCGGGCACAGGGACGGCAGAACTCAACGGGGGAATGGGACATTACAGACAAATCACTCTGTGCTGGCCCGGCCTTGGCTGACACACCAGGGACGAGCATGGGGAGCCCGGGCACAGCCGGGAAGCCAGACAGAGATAAGAAGCCGGGCAGGGATAAATAAGAAGCCGGACAGGGGTAGGAAGCCGGGCAGGGGCAGGAAGCCGGGCAGGGGCAGGAAGCCGGGCAGGGGCAGGAAGCCGGGCAGGGATAAGACGCCGGGCAGGGGCAGGAAGCCGGACAACTCGAGAAGCGCCGCTCCCCACAGGACACGAGGCTCCGCCGCGGCACCGCCCCACGCACGGGCCCCGCCGGCGGCTCCACGCGGCCATCCCGCCCGCCCCCCGCCCGCGGAGGTCCCGGGCCCTCTGCTCACCAGCCCGTCGATCTGCACTTGCTTGACGGCCGAGTCCCCCGCGGCGGCGGCTTTGCCTTTGCCCTTGGAGGCGCCGAAGCCGCCGCCGGCAGCGCCCGAGCCTTCCTTGCGCGACGCCATGGCTGCCCCGCACGGCCGGAAAGGGAAGCGCGCCACACCGGAAGCGGCGGCACGGACGGGGCGCTGCGCGGCCAAACGGCCTCGGGCGGGAACGCGGAGCGGTGAGCGCGGGGTCCGGCACAGCGGCGGTGCCGGCTCAGGGCTGCAGGCCGGGCCCGGCTCTGCTCGGCCCGGGTGTGCCCGCTGTGACTGGGCCTGGGGCCTGGGGCCGTGTGCCAGCTCATCCGGCATGCGACAGCCGAGACAGCCTTCCCTGCCGGCTTCCCTCTCCACAGAATCATTTACCTTGGAAAAAACTGCCAGGATCATCGAGTCCATCCTATGAGCAAACACCACCTTATCCCCTACACCATGGCACTGAGTGCCACATCCAGGCGTCTCTTAACACTCCATCGATGCTGACTCCACTCCCTGGGCAGCCCATTCCAGTGGTTAATCGCCCTTTCTGGGTAGAAATTCTCCCTGATGCCCAACCTAAAGCTCCCCTGGTACAGCTTGAGGCCATGTCCTATGTTCCTGTCATCCATCCTGTCGCTATTTACCTGGGAGATGAGGCCAACCTCTGTAGCCACATTTCTCCTCACACAGAAAAGCAAGGCAATTTTCCCAAGAATATTTCTGGGATTCACATTCTCTGAACCTCAGAGAATGATCATAACAATTCTTACCTCATTTGCTGTGCCTGTGTTGTGCCGAAGTAGAATGCACTATGGAGATTGTTTAGCCACAGTCACAAGATTCTGTGCAGCTGGGGTGCAGAGTGGAGTGCTTGGCAGATTCAGTTTAGATGTAAGGCAATATAATATAGAATAATATAGTATAATAAAGTAATTAATTAGTCTTCTGATAAGATAGAGTCCTCCTCATCATTTCTCCCTGCCATGGGGGTTGACCTGTTTCAATGGCTCTCCATCTGGCTACAACCATCTTTGGTTTCAAAATGTGGAATATGTAAAAAGAAATTTTTAAGAAAGGATATTCTTTGACATTTGTTCTTTGTATGCCTTCAAGCCTAATCAACAAAAAAGGAGATTTAATCTGAATTAGATAGCAGCTAACAAGGTCTAAGCGATGTCCAGGCATTAGAAAGAAAAAGAACTTGTTGCCTGGTTAAGGTTTAATGCTGATATTCTTCAATGATCTCACACCTAGGGGGAGGTTAACAAAGAGCTTGGGAAGAAGGATGTGCCACTGGCAGTGGACTCAAAGAATGTGGAATTTATGGGCCACAAGGATATTTGGCAGAACCCCCAAGATAAGGAAGAAACTAATAAGGACAACTCAGCAACTGTGCTGCATCAGCTCCCATGGGGTAAAAAGTAATTCAGCAATGGAAAATCATGACTCAAGAAAGCCACCAATTCAAAGGAAGAGAAAGACTTAGCATGCAGACTAATTAACATGGGAAGTGAGAGAATCATTAACCAATAGAAGATAGAATGCTAATTAATAAGGGAACTAAGTAACTTCTAACAAATGAACATTAGTGCCTTTGCTAAAATGTATAAATAGTGAAAAGGTTTGGTAGTCATTGTGCTGGCTTTGTGGATTTGCCACCCAGCACCCTTTTCTGCATAGAACTGTAAAAAAATCAAATACCTGAACTCTGTGTGGATTGGCCTCTTGCACACTGGCTGAAAGAACCTGTTTGAGCAACACTTTCAGGGAGATGTAGAGAGCAATACGGTCCCCTTTGAGCCTCCTTTTCCCCAGGCTAAACACCCCCAGCTCTCTCAGCTGCTCCTCATCAGCCCTGTGCTCCAGAGCCTTCTCAGCCCATTGCCCATCTCTGGACTCGCCCCAGGCCCTCAATGTCCTTCTTGTAGTGAGGGGCCCAGAACTGAGCTCAGGGTTTGAGGTGTGGCCTCACCAGTGCTGAGGGGAGGGGAAGGGTCACTGTCCTGGTCCAGCTGCCAGCTGGCCCCTGGCAAACCATTTCTGGCAGCCCAGGAAGCTCCATCTGTGCCTTTCCATGGCCACCTTGGGCAGCTCTGCTGCCACAGGGGCCTGAATTCCCAGCCCTGGGCTGCAGTGAGGGCTCCCCAGCATGGCTGAGGAGACTCTGGTCTTGGGGGGGATTTACACCTAATAATCCTGGAAGTGTTGAGGGAGATGTTCTTCTAAGAGATTTGAAAGCTTTGTGTATTACCTTTACAAAAAGCAAACTGCTGTGGAGTGGCATGAATCTCTGTCCTGAGCATGAATAACGAGGCATCAGTGCAAACTCTTAGCATTACACAAATCCCTGAACTATCAACTTCTCATGCAATTCTCAGGAATGAGTTTGTGTTGTATTAAAACAGTTGGTTTTGCTGCTCTATTTTGAGGTAGGGGGTTTTTTGTGTGCTTTTTTTCTAATTTAATTTCAAACTCTACTCTTCAAATTCCTTCTGGAAAATGCAACACGCTGTGAAAGGCAGTCCTACCAAACCCCCCAAATCTATTCAGACACTTTGCCAAATATGTGACTTCATAAAAATTTATCTTTTCAACAACATAGTTAACAGTCATTTCTAATTAAGGGTGAGGAACATATTTATCAACCCCAACATTAAAATGTATGTGTATTTGCCTGCAGCCATAGACCCAACATTTGCCTGTTCCTATAAAACAATTGTAACATCACTTAGAATAGTCCCTATCAGTTGCTTGCATTGCTGCTGGAACAAATTCAAGCAAAGAATCCAGTATAATAATCATCCCAGGAAGGCAAAATGTATCCTAAATGCTGCTGATATCACTGACTAGAACTGCATTGACCCTAGCAAGAAATCTGGACATCCAGCTCTGCTAAGGACACCTTGTGATAGATGTCTAAAGGAGGGTATGATGAATCCCACTTCACATTTTCCACTGGGAAAATAATTCTTAAATGGAGATTGAAGGGGAAGTTCACAATGGCAGCATCACTGAGGTAAATAGGCCCTGTGCCCCAAAGAGACTGAAGTGCATGTGCAGTGGGATTAGGGGGTTTTTCTACAAGCAGTTTGTAGAGAGGCTGATGCAATAATAACCCTGAGCTTCAGGGCAGTGTGCTGTGGCCAGCAAGCTCAGCCATCATGTAGGTGTTGAACATTTGGGTCCTGCCCTTAGGTTTCCATGTCTGAAGGCTGCACTCCCACTGGCATTGCCTTTTGACATTTTTCTAGAGATGAAGTTGTTTAATTCAATATTATTATTTCACTTAGCTGTTATAGTAACATGAATATTGAGTTTTAACTCACAATATAATAGAGTCATAGAATCATTGAATATGCTGAGTTGGAAGGGACCCCTCAGGATCGAGTGCAGCTCTGGCTGCACAGGACATCCCCAAGACTCACACTATGTGCCTGAGAGTGTTGTCCCAATGCCTCTTGAGCTTTGTCAGGTTTCATGCCATGACCACTTCCCTGGAGGGCTGTTTCAGTGCCCAAATACCCTCTGGGTGAAGAACCTTTTCCTGATAGCCAACCTAAGCCTCCTCTGACTCAGCTTCATGCTGTTTCCTCATGTGCTGTCACTGGTCATGAGGGTGAAGAGATCAGTGCCTGCCCCTCCACTTCCTCCCCTGAGGAAGCTGTAAACTGTATGAGGTCTCTCCTCAGTCTCCTCCAAGCTGAGCAGACCAAGTGACCTCAGCTGCTCCTCATACAGCATCTCCTCCTCCTTCATCACCTTGGTTGTCCTCCTTTGGATGATCTTTAATGGTTTAATATCTTTTTTTATTAGGGTGACCAAAATTGTCCCCAGCACTTGAGGTGAGGCTGCCCCAGTGCAGAGCAGAGCAGGACAATTCCCTCCCTTGCCCAGCTGGTGATGCTGCCCCCAATGCCCCCAGGACAGAGTTGGCCCTCCTGGCTGCCAGGGCACTGCTGGCTCATGTTCAACTTGACACCACCCCCAGGTCCCTTTCCATGCCTCTGCTCTCCAGCCTCTCATTCCCCAGTCTATGCACAGCCAGGGTTGCCCTGTCCTGGGTGCAGAATCTGGCACTTGTCCTTGTTAAACTAAATCTGGTCAAATAGTTTTAATTAAGAAAACAAAGAGTAGGAAGCAGTACTGTGGTAATACAGTGATTTTCAACTCCCATCCACAGACTGCTGGAGATCTGTGGAATATTTCAAAGGTGTTGTTGAAGGGTATTGAAATAGGAAAACATACTTTCTGAAATGCACAATGCTTTACCACTGGCAAATTCTTTGGGATCTAAAAAAGAATGAAAACTCCTGGGATAATACAAATGTGATGTATTATCCTGGCCTATGAAATTTCTGAACAGAAAATCAATGTAATTAAAAAAAAACCAAAAACCAAACAAAAACAAAGCAAAACAAAAAACCAGCCAACCAACCAAACAACAACAATAAAAAAAAAAAAAAAAAAAAAACAAAACCAAAAAAAAAAACAACCTACAACCCCAAAAAAAAGCCACCAAAAAACCCCAACAAGTAGTTACAGCACAGAACATCACCATGTTCAGAGATATTGCTGTGGGCACCCAAAATATCCCTATTCAAGGGACTGGCATAGGGCTCACTACTTAATGCACTGCCAGAATAATTGAATCAATTTTGTTAATTATGATTAACATGAAAAATGAAAATCAAATATCAACTTTCTACCTTACAAAACTCACCAAATCACTGGGGGCAAGAGGCCATAAAAAATTTCACCATTGAAAATTATGAATTCTTGAAAAGGAGGCCACAAAAAGGATGTCAGTGTGAAGAATCTAGAAACGTTGCCCAAGCTACTCAGGAAAACCACAAAACAGAAGACTTTCATCACAAAATACTTTAGAAAATTCAAGTAGTGCACAGTCTCCATTAATCATTTTTAAATTGTTCTCTTAAATCAAAAGACAGCTGGAACCAACCAAAAACCCTTTAATTCTCCAGTCCTGTTTAAGCTAAAACCTTGGTGAAACTAAGATGTGTCATATCCCCCAGAGCACCTCTGCACCATATCAGGGCTATGAGCAGAACTAGAGTTGTTAAACAGAAATTATCTGATTAGAGTTCAAAGATATAATCCCTTCCAAATCGTCAGACTGACTTTACCTTAAGGGCTAAACCAACTTGAATTTCATTTGTGTATGCTGCAGGCTAAGACCATGCACCAGAGATGGGCTAGCCTGCAATGACTTGTTACCACTTGGGAAATAGGTCATGTCTGAATGCTGTGTTTTTCTTCCCTGCCCTCTCAGCAATTCCAAATATTTCTAGGCATAATGAATACTTTAATTTCATTATCACAAAGTGTAGAGGAATAAGGAAGAATCACTTAGGATTCACATAGCAGTCTGTACTTGCACTGAGACATAACAACACCCAAATACAAACTTGTACAAATAACTAGAGATGCCTAAAACAACATTAATTACGTAAAAAAAAAAAAAATTGCTTCCAGTAAAATAATCTCCAAAACTAGGTGGCAAAACTAACACAAACTTAAAATCACCTTGTAATGTCTTGCAGTTTACAGCAGTTTCAAGTTCAAAAAATCTCGGTATTCTGAGAGAGGTGATGTCTTCAGGCTCAAGCTTTCAAACATGGGGAAACACAGGCTTGTGGCACATCTCTGTATGAGTACACTGGTGCCCTTTTTCAGTGTGCCACAAAGGGAATGAGCTCTTACACTGCCTCAGCAGGCCAGTGCACTGCTCACAAATGAAGAAAGAATCCAACAGCTTTCCCATGTAAAATAAGGCTTGTATTTGGGAGGAGTGTAGTGATTTTAAGGCTGTACTTAATCCCCATGTTCAAGTATAAAGCTATTCTACAATAATTCTATGCTTGGCATGGCCTCTGCTCCTTTTGAAATCCCTTTCTTATTTACCTTTTGATAGGAGCCTCTCCTTTACATGCCGCTGTCACATCCCTTTGGGAGAGTGAAAATCCTAAAGACAAGAGGTCCCTCTGTGTATCTGTGTAGGTATCTGTGGTGGGTTTACCCTGGCCAGCAGCCAAACACCTACTCAGCTCTCATCCCCCAGCATAGAGGGAGAACAGAAAGATGGCAAGAAGACCTGTGAGTAACATTTCCAAAACCATGGAACAGACAAGATCTCTTAAATGCTCATTCTTTTCTTACTTTTGTTTCCCCCCCAAAAAGAGGGAACCCTCAGGGACCGTCATGTCTCACCAGCAGATGAAGTTTAGCCAGGTGCATGCCTCTGTAACAGTACAGAACCCATAACTGCAGTTTTGCTCAGCAGCACTGTCTGCTACGTGCAGGGCAATTCCAAATTCCAGCCCCAGCCTCAGGAAGCAGCTTTCTGTACAAGCCTTGTGAAATTCAGGAGTTTCAGCTATTTGTGTCCTGCTGACCACAGCAATTTAAGACTCAAAGAAATAAAATATCCCCAGGCATATCAACCCATTTTAAGGTAGGTTCTCCCTGATAAATGGGGCAGCACTCCATTCCCAATTTGTTCAGATATCACTGATCACCAGCTGCAACTCACTAAAGTCAGGACCTTTGCATACTTATTTCTACAGCATCTACAGCATTCTGTTTCACTGATAAATAATCACCCTCTGAAGTGTCAGGTATTCATCTAATGTTTACTACTTTCCACAGAGGAGCTCAATGGGAAAATTTAAGATCAGGCTAGATAAATGCATGGGCATTTTGTGCAGATGGATTTTTAATTACTATTATTTCTCAAGAGGCTAGTTGAGATTTTAGAAGTTAATGATACCAATGCTCAGATCCATTCCACTTTTTTTTTCTAATCTTCTTCAAGACAATCAAAGTGAAGGAATTGGTTTTGTTGTTGTTGTTTGGGGTTTTTTTAATTTGAAGTAGGAAATGGAAAGTAATAAGATGTAGGAGAGAGAGAAAATTGTAAAAGTGGGAGCTGCAAGAGCATAGAAACCCCCAGGGACAAACATCAAATGCAATAACAAACTACGGGACTAGAATATAAACTTGGAAAATTCAATTTCTTTTCTGTAGGAATGGAGGTTTCAGAGGCCATGGAAGGTTTCAGCCATGCTGTTACACAGGCAATCTTTTAGCATTTACTGGACTAGAAGTATAAGCATTATATTAAAAAAAATGGGCAGTATCATAATAAGGTATTTTTGCATGTGAAGGAAATATTAAAAAATATAAGCTCTTTCCTTGGGTAAGTCTGGGGGTTTTCCACCACTCAACCTTTTTTCTCTGCTTTTTTCAACAGATGCTTTCCCATACATGTTTTTAGTTACCTTCTATTCTTGCTAACTTTTATGTTTCAAGTGTTTATAGCTATTTTTTATTATTAATGGATCATTTACTACTGCATCTCAAACCCATTAGCATACAGCTAACAGGAACAAAAAAAATGACAAAGGAATTAACAATAAAATTGCTTAATTGAAAATGCATTTGATAAAACAAACACAGACATTTTAAGTGCTAATTCTAGCCTGTAAAACAAAGACAAGGTATTTCACAGTTACCGTATGTTTCTAAGCAGAGCTAAACTCTTTTCTAGAGTATCAAGTTAGAAAATTATATAAGTGTAGGAAGCATGTATGATTTATTACCACACTGTAAAAATTCTACTTCTCTGTTCCCAGTAAACTGAATTCTCCCTGAAATCAAAAAAAAGGTGAAAAGATACATGTGGTATCTCAGGCAACTGAAGTGAGTTGTCTGGCATAAATCAGAATTTTGGCCATAAGTTAATTTCTTGTTGGAGAAGTCTTCTCACATAATTTCTCCTTTGATGTCAATTTGTTCAGCCTTCTCTTCATAATCAGTTAATTAATCAATCAAGTAATTGATCCTTCTAATTCTTGATGACACACAAGCCCTACCACGATGAGTATAACAACATTCTCTAAGGAGAACAAGATCTGAGGAAATGGAAGTGTGCATACCAAAAATCAAAAATGTTTTATGTCTTCTGAGCTTCTTGTCATCTCCAAGGTAAGACCATGTAGGTGTTTAAGAGATCTAAAATGGACTTATATTTACTTTGTATCAGAAATAATAAAAGGAGGAGAGGGATGTTCTGCTCAAAATGAAGACAGAATAGGAGATGATGTGTAAAGCATCACTCTGTTATTCCCCTCTACCTACATTGCACATCAGGTGTAGGATAGTCAGGGTTTGGCAAGGTATCTTCCTGTCTCCTGTGTTCTTCACAATTCACAAACTGAAGTTACAATTCCAGTCCTGGCTACCCAATTAAGACTTCTATTTTCCTACATTATGGCACTTTTACATCCTTCAAGGGCTTCTACCAGTGAGTACAGAGGGAACAGTACTGCAGAATGTCACACGTGGTGCAGAATGGCAGCTAACTGGTGCAGATCTTGAGGAACAGTGCAGGGAGGGAAGGCTGCTCCAAAACAATGTCCTTGTGTGTCCTTACAGGAGTATGAAACCAGTTGTTTAACATGTACATCATAAAGAGCTGCATCAACCAAAAATGCTATAAACTAAATGATGTGCATCAGAGATGTGTATCTATTCAGAAAGTTTAGTTATATTGGATAAGAACTGATTCTGTTCTGATCTTTCACGTGAATTTAGCTCAAGGTCAAAAAACACAGCAAAGATGGTTTAACATTTGAGAAACTGTCAAGAATCCCACTGGTTATTTTCATTTCTGCAATTTCTTTCAGCTCTAGTAAGAAAGGTAAAGTTGCCTGCAAAATCTTTGGTCTCCAGAGCATTCTCAAAATACATGCTACTATAAGCAGTCACTTAAAACCTGCACTGATACTCTCTGTATTTTATTTCTTACCCTTGTGAAAATAAATATGCTGATCTCTACATTAAATGTGTGCTTCCTATGATACACAATTTAAAAGATAGTTATGTGGGACATACAGTGATGGGCTGTTATGGTATTTAAGCCAGAAATAATTTTCTAGCTATGGTAATGGTAGAGCCAGAAAAGCAGAAAGCTTTGTCATACACAAAATTCTCATCTGCTGAAATAATACTAACCCATGCAGGAAAAACAGAACGTGTCACAGCCATGGTTATTATAAATCCATATACTGCATTC
This sequence comes from Spizella passerina, assembly GCA_013401375.1. NCBI lineage: Eukaryota > Metazoa > Chordata > Aves > Passeriformes > Passerellidae > Spizella > Spizella passerina. The sequence continues at coordinate 65,229 of WBNQ01020117.1, read as the reverse complement.
CCATGAAATATCAGAAAAATAGGCACTGCAAAAGAAGAATGCACATGATAAAGACTAAAATTCAAAAGCTCAATACCAGCCTCAAGGTAATGAAAGGTGGGGCCAGCAATGAATATTATATGTATGTATTATAATATACATTCTGACAGATACAATTTAACTGTTAATGCATCTGAATTTTCTTCTATGGACTATACATACCTCAGAAAAATTAATAAAAAATACACCTAGGGGAATATTTTCAGATACCCTCCAACAATAATTTATGGGCTGTGTTCATTACAGTTTTGTTTATTTTTAAATGTTGAAATTTAAAACCTTATCCTATTTTTTTTTTTGTAAATCAGTTCATTTTTCATATTTAAGCATGGTGCTAAGACTTACTGCCGGTAACCACTCAGCATACTTGCCCAAAGCAACACATTCAGATTAAAAAGGTCTGACACAGGACAACTTTGGGAGAATCAGAAGCTATTTTCTCAACAAGCTACAAGCATTTAACAAGTGCCAGCTATAGGGGAAATCCTTGTTACTAGGCCTACATCAAAGCTCCTTTGATAAAGAACAGCTTTCACTTCAAGTAATCCATGTCACAGCAATTTTGTTATTTAATTCTACTACTGCATTACACAGCACTCAAAACCAGAGCTGAACTCATTTATGCCAAGAGATAGTCTGCTCTGCAGAGGGCTAATTTTCTGTTGGAGCAGATTTTGTGTGCAGTGTGCCTGGTGAAGCCTAGCCTCCTGTGATGCCTGGTTTTCACCTCTGCACAGGCTTGGGAAGTTCAGCATGAACACCTCCTCCCACTTTGGATACAGAGAAAGGCCTCCTTCTTCAGTGCCACCTTTTTTCATAAATACTGTCTATTTACCTTCAAGGTATTAATATTATTGATAAAGACAGAGGAACTGTTTTATCAGAACTGTACCCAGAAACCTGTACCGTGTCTGGCAGCAAACAAGGATTTGTATTTCAGAAAAGTAAGTTCCCCATTTCTAATTCTGTTTCCTGTCTCTGGACAAAGCAAATCACATTAATAAAGGTAATGTTAAAACAACCTCCATGTTCCTTCTCAGGCTCACTTGCACAATGGCACTGCTGTTGGGCAACCTACTGAAGATGTAAGTGGTTTGTTAGTGCTTCAATAAAATGCTCACTTAAAAAAAAAAGACAAAAACCAAAACCAAACCCCCCAAAACACTGAAACATGCAAAACCCCAAACTCAAAGTCTTTTGGTGGTGCAGCCAGATAATTTATGAAACTTCTTAATGAAATACAAGGGCTATAACTTTCCCCTGAGCTTTATGACAAGCTTTGCTGTGCTACTGACAGTCTTTGTAAGGGTATGTGGAATGCAGAAGCACCTGGTTCATTGCATTTGTTCAGTATAAAGAAGACAAGAGGGCAAGTGAGCTATGAAACACACACAGGTGCACAAAATTTGCTGAGTAAGTAGGTGGTAGCAAAGACAAGAGTGGGGAGCAGAAGCTTGGAGGCCATTAAAGGAGCTGCCCAGGGGGACACCTTGAAGAGGGTTTGTCTGAGTTTTGTCTCTGGTAAGAATAGGAAAACCTGATTATCCATGAGTACCACAAGATATTTGAGGGGGTGTATAGCACTGTGCAAAATTTTGTATGGTGTATCAGCAGGAGTCTGCAAAATTTTCTATGGGATGTTCACAGAACTGGCCAAAGACAGGGAAAGGGAGAATCTAGGAAGACTCATGGGAAAATGAGATGTAAGGGGACTCACATGTGAGCTGGCAGCATTCAGTACATTTGTCTTACTGAGCTCTCTGCCTGACCTCAGCAACTAGTCCTATCTTTTTATGAAGCTTGTTTCTAACTTTTCTTTTGCACCTAAATATCCTGCCCCAGTGAATTTAATCCTGTGGATGTGTAATCTGCTATCAGATTTAAACTGGACTAGAGCAGGAGACACACATACATGCCTGGGAGAGCCAGGGTCCAGGCATAGGCACTGGATGGACCGAGGGGCCATGGGCATTTGTGAATGAGTGAGTACAGGGAGTGAGGGTGTGTGAGGATAACCTGGGCATTTCAGTCCTGCTCAGCTGGACAGGGGGAGCAGCACTTCATATTCCCTGAACGTGCATCAGGTGTCATTTCTGGCAGAGTTCTGTGTGCTGGCTCTGTTAGTGCCCTCTGTGTGTGCCACGCTTGTCCAGGACGCTTGGGAGCATAAGAATCCTGCTGGGTCCAGAGAGTGGATGGATTTCAGCTCCCAGAAGCAACAAACCCCAGGTACCAGACAAGTCTGGATTCAACACCTCTCATAAGATCCTTAGACTTATTTTTTTTTAATCTACTTTACAGATGGCTCATGGGAATAGTAAAAGATTTGAACTTGAAAGGAATATGGCAAATTTTAATTTATGAAAAATGCTGTCAAAATATGAAAGAAAATGCTGAAAGAACTGTGCTTCTCTGCTATAGTAGTCTTATAGACCTTATTTTTAATATTTTAAATTTATTAAAAATCATTTTTAAGAGAATTGCATACATATGAAACAATTGTACTGAAAGTAGTTTATCATCCAATTAATGCCATCTTCTGAGGAATAAGGAGAAATCTGTGCTGTGTTTTGCCTGCTAGCCAGCCTTCTGAACATATTCCACATATACCAACAACATTACAACTTGTCTTTGATTATACTATTTACCAGGAGAACAGTATCTCATCACAATGGTATTTAACACCCTACTCTGGAATATACCTTACTTTGCACTTTGTTCAAAAACTAGTTCAAGCTCTTATTTCCTTTTTTTAAAATTTTTATCTCCAGTCTGTAATTGCTGTAACAGCAGGTGTTATCACTGGAGATTCCTCATTCTAAGGCAAGGTGTGGAAAGTGTTCCTATCATGGAATAAGTGCCTGTCTTTGGGCTGTTACTTAGTTGTCATCACACACACACAGAACACAAAAAACAAACAAGCAAAAACCTACTTGAAGAAAAAATAATTTCTCCAGTAAGGTTTTACTTTGGAGTCTTGCTGAGTGTTTTTGTCTAACATCTTAAATAATTAAACTGTGCAGTTAGATAGGAAAACTGAATCATCTTGGCATTATGGAAACACATCAGCTACAGGACTGAAGTTTAATGAAAACATATATATAAGACTATGTCTAATAATGAATTCAACATGCCACTTAGCTGATAAGGCACATATCCATGTATGTCCATGATGGATGGAGCATGCATAACTGTCCCCTGAAGACAGCTGGAAAGAAGGATTTAATGGCAGAAAAATACTGTCAATATCACAATTGGATCCATGGAAAATATTCTCAATCACCTGTTCTTTGCAGTTTTCATCCTAAGTGCTTTGAAATACTGTTCCATGTAAACATTTGAATTTCTAGAATAGCAATCAAATACTTTATTTTTCATTTTCTCTTGACACTAACTAACTTACTTGGAAGCACTTATTTTCCATGTCTATTTGCTAGCAAAAAGGCCAATATGACAGCTGAGTATTTGCTTAAATGATCTTGGAGCAACCTGATTACAACAAACTGACAGGTGCTTGCCACGGTTTTGCTTGCAGTACAGTTGTCCCAGGCAGAAAGATGTCTCCTGTGGAACCTGCATAGCAAGACAGATGTCTCCAATTATCATTTTGATGGAGTTAGGGTATCACAACCTCTTGCCTGCCTAAAACAGGGGCATTAAGTTTGGTTTCTTAATGCCAGATGTCTGGTGTGTTTGTGTTTTATGTTGGACAGAGAGGAGTTTGTGCACTTTTTCAATGACAGATGTGTCCCCAGATTGCAGTGCAATTAAATTGTCTTGGAAAAAAAAATTAAAATGTAGAATATGTGCTTTTCAACTTTGGTTTTTTGCACATTGAACTTGAGATTGATGTAGCCAATAGAGGCACAAATTTAAATGGGCACTGACTAAGCCTTCCTAAATATTCCTAAGCCTTCTAGGTAACAAGTGTCAGGATGAGAGGATGTAGTATTAAGCTGTGCCAGGAGAGGTTTAGATTGGACATGAGGTGGAATTTCATAACACAAAGGGCGACTAGACACTGGAATGGACTGCCCAGGGAGGAGTGGAATCACCGTCTCTGGAGGTGCTTAGGACTGAACATGGCACTCAGTGCCGTGGTCTGGTTGGCAAAGTGATGCTGGATCCTGAGTTGGACTCGATGACCTCAGAGGACTTTTCCAACCAAATGGATTCTGTGATTCTATATGCTGAGGTGTGATTAAACTACAGTCTCTGCGACAGCAACTATAATTTTATCAGTGAACTGCAAAAAGAAAACTCGTCATTTCTTATCTTAGCAAACGGCAGGAGCCAGCACAGCACCATAGAACAAGGGGCAGTGAACCATCCCTGAGGTTACCCCTGTGCGGGGCGGCACGGGCAGGCGGGAACATCCGGGGACGGGGCAGCTGCCCCGGCCGGTTCCAGCTCTCGAGGGAGGCCCCAGCGCTGCCCCGGCCGGTCCCGGCTCTCGAGGGCAAGTTTTCGGCACGGCCCGGCCGGTCCCGGCTCTCCGGGTGCTGCCCCAGCGCTGCCCCGGCCGGTCCCGGCTCTCCGGGGAGGCCCCGCCCGGGCCTGGCGCAGCTTCCGGGGCAGCCGCGGCCGTTCCGGGCGGCGACGCGGGCGCCATGGGGGTGACGAGACAGAAGCACGCGAAGAAGATCATGGGCTTCTACAAGAACAACTTCCAGTTCCGCGAGCCCTTCCAGGTGCTGCTGGATGGCACCTTCTGCCAGGCCGCGCTTCGCAACAAGATCCAGATCCGGGAGCAGCTGCCCGGGTACCTGGGCGGCGCCGCGCAGCTCTGCACCACGCGGTACGGCGGGGAGCGAAGGCGCCCGGGGCGGAGGGCTGGGAGCTGGGGGTGACCTGCAGGAGGCTGGGAGCATCCTCGGGCCCAGCTGCCGTCCCGAAAGCGGCACGGACTGCGGGGCCAGCGGTGACCCCGCTGTGTGAGGGAGGGCCGGGTGGGTCTCTTCCCACCTGCAGCGTCTGCTTGGCGTGGTGGTAGCAGCAGGGACAAGCGGAGATCTGGGCCGGGAGGGAGCTCCTGCCTGGTCGGAGCTGCAGCCTGCCAGTACTGGGTTGTTTCCGAAGCTACTGTTCGCAAGGGAGGACAAGGATGAGCTAGACAAAGATAGGGGTAGTAAAACACGCACACTGCATGTTGCCTCCAAGTTGCCTTAGTTATTACTTCATTAGGTATATTGTATATATTAAAATACAAAAATACAGTTATACTGTATATCTGCAATAACAGAATAGCTAACTGCCCACTATGGAGGCATGTAGTGAAAGTACCAGGAAGAGGTGTATCCTAGGTTCAGAAAACACAGGGAACCTTCTTGCACAGTGTATGGCACTGGCCTTTACTTCTAAACAGTATAAAGTATTGAGTCATGTTGTTTGTTGTGAAAGGTTTGGGAATTGCAGTGATCCAGACTATTCCTGTCATGTTGAAACATCACTTCTTGCTTCTTTGTCAGCAGTATCTGTTCATCATTTGAACAACAGCTTCCACTCAGGCCAGGTGAATATACATGTTTTCTCTGCTGTCACAATACTGAGCTGCTGAGACAGCACCTCAATGTTATGAAAAGAGCCTTGCAAGGGAAATGAGCTGGTTTGCTGTGACCCCAGGTGGGGTCTCACTAAGAGTAGGGGGGGAGAATCCTCTCCCTCACCTTGCTGCCTGCACTGCTTTTGAGTTGGCTTTCACACTGCCAGCTCATGTTGAGCTTCTTGTCCACTAGCACACCTCCCAGGTCACTCTTGTCAGGGCTGCTCTCAATCCATTCTCTTCCATCTCAATCCATTTGTGCTTGGGTTGCACTGACCCATATACAGGACCTTGCACTTGGCATTGTTGAACTTTACAAGGATTACACAAGGCCATCTGAGGCGTCTCCAGACCCCTCTGCATGGCATTCCTTCCCTCCAAAGTGTCAACAGCACCACACAGTTTTGTGTCTGCGGCAAACTTGCAGAGGGTGCACTGGATCCCACTGTCCATGTCACTGACAAAGATGCCGAATGCCCCGATACCAGCCCCTGAGGAATGACACTTGTCACTGGTCTCCACTTGGACATTGAGCTGTTTACTGCAGAAATGCAAACCTCCAGTCAGTCCATACCCACCCAGTGATACATCTGCCAAATCCATGCCTCCAGTGGAAAGACAAGGATGTTGTGTGGAACAGTGTGCAAAGCTTTGCATAAGTCCAGTTGGGTGACATCTATTGCCCTTCTTTATCCATCAGCACTGTAACTCTGACACAGAAGGCCACCAGATTTTTCATTATTTCCCCTTAGTGAAGCCATGTTGGCTGTCACCAGCCAACTCCTTGTTTTCCTCATGTCTTACATATTTCCCAGGAGGATCTGCTCCATGATCTTGCCAGGCACAGAGGTGCGACTGACTGGCCTGTTGTTCCCCAGATCTTTTATTTCCATTTAAAAAAATAAATTACATTTTCAAGTTATATAATAAGTTAATTTAAAAATAAATTAAATTTAAAAAATAATTTTATTTGTTAGGTAGTGGTTCATACGCTCGGTGGTATTCAAGCATAAATTTAAGGACTCAGCATTGTCACTGATGTGAATTATTTTTAAATCATTGAATATATCTTAATTTTATTTAATTGGTTAATTATGTTTACAGCCAAGGAAACCTTGCTGATGTCTTCAGATGGGCTATTGCTTTTGGAGTTCTGGGTGCCATTTACAAATCACAGCGCCTGAACAACTGGGCATTGCTTATTCCTAAGTAACTCACATCAGCCTTTTGCTGTTGTAAAAAATATGAGGGGTTTTTTTTTGCTTAAAAATTATTGTCTCTTTTGGTTTTCAGATGTGTCATAAAAGAACTTGAATCACTGGGGAAAGCACTGTATGGAGCAAAACTAATTGCCCAGAGATTTCAAGTTCGAAGCTGTTCTCACCATAAGAATCCTGTGAGTGGTTCAACCTGTTTACTTTCCATGATTGAAGATGGCAACCCTCATCACTTCTTTATTGCCACACAGGTAAAAGCTCATGGGAAATGTAGCTCCATTTCTTTTGAAGTGATGTTTTGATACCTAAGGATAAAGAAGCCTACAGTAACTTTGATTATGAGGTTTTTAAATAGTTGGTGGGAATTAATGATGTAAGCCTTACTTGCTCTTAAATGTATTTCCTAATTACGAAGCAGGGAATCTTTTCTCCTACTTGAACAACTAGGTTTTTTTTTTACTTTGTAATGATATTGCTTGCTATAGGTGAAAGAGTGTGAAAACATACTGACTACCTATTGACTTGTAAAAAACAACTCATGAATGTTAATTTGCATATTGCTTGTGTGTGCATCCTCTTCCCTGAACTGCTTTGCACAGTAGTCTGAAAAATGAAATTAAATGTTAACATCCATATAACTTCAATTTTAAGACATTTTGAACTAACTAAAGAATAAATAACTATATAATTAAAAAGCCTTTTTTTTTCTTGGGTTTGTTATTGGCACTGCATGTATGAATGCTATACAATATATATTAAAGAGTTTATAGTAGAATTCTTTATAGTTATGTAGTTTACATGAGTTAAAAAATTACTTATTACAGAAAAAATGTTACTTCTTGTGGTGTGGTGGTCTGCATACAAGTGAATTGGGACTTTTCCCTCAAAAAATGTATGTATGAATATACATGCAGGAAAAGGGAAAATGTTGGTAAATTTTGCATCAGAAGTACAGCTAATCAGGTGAGAAAATGAAATTTAGTTGCTCTGAAAGGCACTGCCATGTATATCTGCTAGATTAAGTTTCTTATCTTTTTCATAATGTAATTTATCTTCATACTTTTGTATTAAAAGTAGGTGTATTTGAATTGCAAATACCATTCCATCTGAAAATATTGACTAAAGTGTTTAATCTTGCAGGACCAGGAGTTATCAAACAAAGTGAAAAGGAAGCCTGGCATTCCTCTCCTCTTTATTATTCAGAACACTATGGTGCTAGACAAACCTTCTCCTAAATCTTTGGCATTTGTTCAAAAGTTGCAGACAAATCAGCTTGTTCCAGAGTACCAAAAACAAAGTATTGTGGAGCTTAAAGAAAAAGAAGGACTAGTAAAGCAGGAAGGTGAAAAGAGAAGAAAACGCAAAAGGGCAGGAGGCCCCAATCCTCTCAGCTGTCTGAAGAAGAAAAAGAAGAAAACACAGGAGGGTCAGGAACCTTCTGCTGAAAAGAAGAAAAGAAGAAAAAGAAAACGAAATAGAGTTAAAGCAGAAGCCATGCAGTCAGTGCAAAAGAATGAAGGAGAATAAATTTATCTTTGCAGACAATACAGAACTTGAACACTGTTTGAACTTTGAAAAAAAAAGATAGATTAATATGCAGTCAAATGAAATTGAGTTGTTAATATTAAAATTTTATTTTTATGAGGTGGTACTGCTTATTATTGTATCTTGGTATTTGCAGGTTATTGTCCTAATAATTTATTCTGTTATTTAGTATTGGGTTTGTGACAAAATATTTAAGAACCCTCATGTTTCGTTATTCTCTCCAGCATCATGGTTTGTGTTAAAATTCACTTGCTATGTAGAAGTTTTTTAGAAATGCTTCTTGGCCTCGATATGGATTTCAGTGGGATATTAGACTTCTTTCTAAATCAAGGTTGCTGATCTTCATAAAACTAGTTTTTACAGCTGGCCTGTTAGAGATTATGAAACTGACCTTATATAACACAGTAGCTTATTTATCTCTGTTTGAATACAAAAGTTAACTCTTGCAAAGAGACCTCATGCCCTCAAAAGCCCTGTCCAGCCTAAATTTCTCTGTAAGTACCACGTGAACCAATACTTCTCTTGATGTTGATCTTTATTTATTAAGAAAATCATGGAGGGTGTGTAATTGTGTTGTTATTCCTGACATTATAAGAGCATCTCCAGTCTTACCTATTTCACCTGTAGTTTATTATTTTTTTAATAGGAAAAATGCAACTTAAAATTGCTGAATCAAAGCACTGGTAGTACCTAATGCCATCACAGTGTAGCAGAGCAGTGCAGGACTCCTGGAGTGCAAACAGCTGAGGGGGGTGATGGGACTCAGGCCCTGATCACTGTTCTGCTGTTCTGTAAGGTTAGGAACAGATCAGAACTGGGTTGGAGGAGAGTCGTGGTTTAACCCCAGCTGGTAACTCAGCCCCATGCAGCCATGCACTCAGCTTCCCCTGCGTTGGGATGGAGAGAATCGGAAGGGTGAAGTGAGAGAACTCGTGGGTTAAGATAAGGACAGTTCAATAAGGAAAGTAAAAAGCATGCAAAACACAGGCAAAGCAAAACACAAGCAGTGCAGAAAAAGGAATTCATTCACAGCTTCCCATGGGCAGGCAGGTGTTCAGCCACCCCCAGGAAAGCAGAGCTCCATCAGGTGTCATGGTGACATGGGAGGACAAACACCACTCCAAATGTCCTCCCACCTTCTTTCCCAGCTTTATATGCTGAGTGTGATGCCATGTGCTATAGAATATCTTGGGTCAGTTCAAATCAGCTGCCTGCCTGTGTCCCCTCCCAACTTCTTGTGCCCCCCTGCCTACTTACTGGTGAGGGGAGAAGCAGAAAATGCCTTGACCCTGTGTAAGCACTGCTCAGCAATGACGAAAACATCTCGACACTTAAGCACAAACCCAAAAACACAGCTACTGTGAAGAAAAGTAACTACCCCAGCCTAAAGCCACACAAGGAGAGAGTTTCTAAAATGGTTTCAAGTACCTGATTCTCATTAATAGCTATTGCTTCCTATGCCTCCTTAAATGTTTGGTAGCATTAGAGTCTGAAGTGAGTTACCAAAATGACAACAGAGAGATGTGCGGCATGGCACGTGCTGTGGCATCAGTGTGCTCTCACAGCGTCTCAGTCATCTCTGGCCAGATTTTTAACTTTTATCAATGCATTTCTTCTTAACTGAGATGTTCTTATAAGGAAAGCTTTCTGCTTCTTGACCTACATAGGTTTAAGCTATGTGTTCTAGACAATTCCTTAGCCTGTGTATCATGCATTTGCAAAGTAGTTTTGTGCACTGTCTGCACAGGTTCTTGAATGTCTGGAGCACATAGCTATCATCTATGATGCTTTCTGTTGGCTTTTCAAATTATACAGACAGTTGTTTCACAGAGTTTGAGAAACCAGCTTGAGTGATGGGAGTTGGCATGGGAGTTGGACAGTCTTAGCAGACTCTGCAGGGTCACATCTGCCCAGCACAGGAGGTGCATGGTGTATGTGCTCTATGCTAATGGCACAGGACACTGCTGGAGCCCCAGCCCAGGCCTTCCTTGAAACACAGCTGCTAGGAGCAGGCTGTGCCTGCATTGTTCTGTTTGAGACCATAAGCATCTTATGGTCTCAAACAGAACAGTGTTTGACCATAAGCAGGAACAGACTGTGAGAGACAGAAGCAGGGCAGAAGGGTGCTATAGTCAAGATACAAGCTTTAATTGAAATTTAAAACAGTCACGCTCATTGTGGTGTTCTCACACTGATTGCTGAAGTCAGTCCCGAGGAGAAGTTTAGTAACTCCTAGAAATACCTTAATGCAGCATATTTGTTCGACACTTTTCTCAAACTGTCATAGTCCCTATACCTTCACTTCTTTGGGCACAGTCCCATATTAATATTGTTTTGCTTCCCATTCCTTCATAAATATTGCGTATATTTCTTCCTGCTCCTGAAACCCACCCACAGATATCACTGCCGTAAGTAAAATGTGGAGCAGAGTTGGTTTGCCATCAAAATCTCATTCTGAGTCAAAAGTATATTAAAACCCAGTCACTTTACTAAAAATACTGTTTTTTAAAATAGAACAGAATACACCCTAATTATTTACAGAAGTCCCTTTCAGTGTCATTGAAACACAAAGCTTAAATTCACCTTTTTTTAAAGACTGAACAGACACAAACATAATTTCTGTCAAAAAAAGAGAATATTTTAACAGTCCTCTAATGATTCCCACCTTAAGGCATTTAAAACAGCATTTTTCTATATTTGTTTCCTTAGCATTTGAACACAAATTGGCTCATGGTGCTGCCATTGGGAAGAACTGGAATACAAAGGGAGTGACCTCTTAAGAGAAAAACTGTAAAATTTATCTGCCGCATAAGTGCAACTCTGCTCCTGCGTGGTAAGTAATTTGCCTGTGAGTTTTGGGAGAGAGCTCCCACCCAGGCGACAAGCACAGGCTATCAATGGTTTGGAATTTGAAAGAGAAGCGCGCCAATTTCCAAGTGAAGCAAGTCCAGCTGACTGGCTGTTGATGCTGTTAAGTCAGTAACCCCGGGAGCAGCTGCTCCCACGGAGCCCAGGGCGCGGGGCTGGCCCTGCCCGGCTGGGCGCTCCCAGCTCTCACCGCTGCGGCTGCCGGCCGAGCCATCCCTCTGCCTCTGCCTGTGCCAGGTTCAGGGAGGTTTAGCTGGCCCAGGCTGTGAACCTTGGCAAGTCCCTCCAGGAATTCAGCAGCGTGAATCTCTAGGAGCATCCCTAGGCCTGTGAGAAACACTGCTGTGGGAGCACCCACAGAGCCAACTTTGCTGTCATAGCTGTTCACTCCATGTACTGCCCAGAAAGCCACTGCCTTATTTATCAATAAAAAGGCTGGAGTTGTGGCCACAACTCTGCTATAGACAGGGTTCCCAATATAACTTTCTCATGAAGTTTAGGATTGTTTTGCTCTAGGGTGTTAGAGAGACTGGTTTCAGTTTTGAAATTACAGAAGCCAGAGGTAAACCAAAAGAAGCTTGACCAAAAACTTCTTTGAGGCCGTTGATTTCCTCTTTTCTTAGACAGTATAAAAATATACCCCAAATCTGAGGCAGCAGCTCACTAAGTCCTTTTTTTCTTTAAAAAGACAGGGAAATAACCAGTGTTATACAATACAATGTATGCTACATGTGCAGAGTAATAGAGGAAGAAAACAATAATACATCAGCCACAGTCTGCAGGGCATTAATGTTGAATTTAGGATGGAGTCTCATCTACAAGCAGCAGAAGATATTTACCTAGACTGCCTGCCAATTCAATTGGCTGGATTTATATGTTAGTGTGATCCGGTAGTGTACAATAAATCACTCCCTGGGCATCTGTTAATGACACTAAATAGATGAGTTAATTAGAAGCTTCTGGAACCTGGGATGTTTATGAATCATTAAAGTAAATATGAATATGGTATGACTTGAGGAATAAATACATTCTGGTGGTGAAAGGAAAATAGGATGTCCAGATCAGTCCTGCTCATTTGTTTTCAGCTACACTGATACAGTGTGAATGACTTCTCCATCAGCTTTATAGCGCTCCTGGAGTTTCTTGAACATGTTCTGTCAGATACAAGATGAAGAACATCGGAACAATACCATTATTTATATTCACTGCATCTTTCATATAGAAGTTTCACAAACAGCTACTGTATATTTCATACCTCTGTGTGGGCGTAATATCTCACACAGGGAGCAGCAGAGATACGGGAATGAACAAATAAGAGCCCCAGCAGGTGTTATCATTTACAATTTAAGAGAGAAAAATTGCAGTGTTCCGAGAAAGAATGACAGAAAGCAAAAGTTTTTGTACCCAGAGAGTCAGAAGTGAGAGAGAGACTGTACCTTGTGATTTAGGAATGGCCTAACTAATGCCAGGAAAGGGGCTTGTGATGTATTTCTGGTAATTATTATGTCTGTGCACTCCAAGCCCCAGATTTGTCTCAGAGAGCTCAGCTGTCTGCGCACAGAGGCAGTCATTTTGTAAAAGTTGCTACAGCTTGTTATAGAGGAGACAGGCTGGGCTCCCTCGGGGGGACTTTGTTTTCTGATTTCTTCTCCTGTGGTTGAGAGGGAGAGCATGCAGCTGTGCTTTGTGTATGGATACAGGGAAACAACGAAGCTGTTAACAAGGGTCCAATTAAAAACAACCCAGAGCCAAGAGCTGGAAGAAAGAAAAAAGACAATATATTAGTCACTGAGATTTAAAGAAACCAAGGAAGAGAGAAAAAAATATATATGAGGTTTTCATGGTGTTAACTGGAGTAAAGAATTGGTCAGCAGTGAAAGGTGAACCAGAAATGGCTCAGCAGTCAAGGAGAGTAGAGAACATAACATACAACATAAACAAGTTTTTTAAAAAAAATCTTTCTAATTACCTTAAGAAAACCTCATTATCCCTTGTGGTTCAGTTTCTGCCTTTTCAAAACAGCAAGCTGAACTGACTAAACTGCTCACAGATCCTGTGCTGATGGCCCAAGAAGTCCTGCAGAATGCCAGTCTCATGCCACCAAACCCTTTGTGTCTTTCTGGTTTTTCAATATCACTCATTTTGCAGCACTGCAGGTTAGCAGCCAAATCATTCTGCTGTAGAGTTTGCCTGACCTTGCACGTGGCTCACTGCCCAGCATGCAGATATTACATCCAGGAGCAGCCCTACTCATGCCATTACTGATAGGGTTAATTGCTCCTGAAGGTACTCACAGCAATACTCTGGGATAGCCAGCCAGCAGTTCTGGCATGGTATGGGTTCCTTCTAAAGTCTAATCTCCTTCCAAGAACTCAGTAGGGGACCTCAAAAGTTTCTTGTTGCAGTCTTGACTTACGGTTGATCCAGAATGATCTTGTTGCCATATTAATTCCTCTGAGGCCAAAGATGCTACTGATCTGACTCTTCAGGGTGGATACTCTTTCAGACTGTCTTGGAGAAACCCAGGAGATTTTTCACTTTGTGAATTGGCACCCTTTTTGACAGCCAGGTTTTCAGAAAAAAACTAAGAGAACAAACACTTTTCTGGAATTCCTGGCTCCCCCTTTCCACCCTGACCTCTCTTTCAGCTTGAAAAATACAAGCAGGGCTGTTCTGGGATGGTCCAAAAATCTGTCTCAGCCAGCATCATGCCTCCAATGGTGGCTGAACGTTGTTCTCAGGAGTAGAATGAAAACTGACAAAACATCTTCTTGGTGCTTCCCCAAATGACTTTCCAACTTTTGACAATATATTAGGGAGTTCCTGACCCAAGAAAAATATTTTGTTTTTAACAGCAGACAATGATTTTCTGTTTCAGTAATTTGTTCAATCTCTCCTTGAAACCATGTAAACTTTAAACCTCTAATTTTCAGTGGCAAGAAGTTGCATAACTTGAACACATCTTATGAAAAATACTTTCATGTGTCAATAAAGAATGTGCTGCTTACCAGCTGGCCCTTATAATGGGTAAAAGTTTAGGAGTCATTCCTTAGTCATCCTTCCCATGCCACTTGTGCCTGAATATCTGTGATATTTCCCCTCATTCTTCTCTTTTCCAAGCTGAAGTATCTTCTGCATCACAAGCAGCAGTACCTAAAAGAAAAGCAGATTTCAGCTTAGTCAGGCACACTTGAGAAAACCAGTCTCTGCCTTTAGATGGATGTTCTTCAAGGAAAAGTGTGGACAGGAAGAGTCTTGTGAGAATAGGGAATAGGTGAGGACAGGAACTCTGCATTCAGCTCTTGGCTTGTCACAGACTCCATGGGTGCTTGAGCCAAATGCCACTGCCCTTGAACATGTCTGGGCTTCCTGCCCATGGAATGACAGGGCATGCACTTCCCTGGGCTCCCAAGCTCTCCGGAGACTGGCATTCACAACTCAGCTGGCTACTGTGCTTAGACTGTTCTGAGAGCCCCACCCAATACACAATAAACCCTAAATATAACTCAGCGGCACACTAGGCTTAGGGTACTGTGTCCCTGTACCCTAAAATTAAGATGTAAATGATAATTTGAACAAGGAAGAATCATAGAACAGCCCAGGTTGGAAGGGACCTTGAAGGATCATTTGGCACAACCTTTCACAGAACAGGGAACCTAAATGAGATTATCTAGCTCCCTGTTCAATGATGTCTGGAAAACCTCCAGTGATGAGGACTCCACCCTTGAGGAGGTTGTTTCACTGAATGATTGCTCTTTGTGTAAAAAATGTTTATTTTTCTGTTGATATGAAACCTCTGCCAGTGCCACTTGTTCTTGTTGCCCCTTGTAGTCTCCATGTAGATCTTTGTGAAGAGGCAGTGTCCTCTTGTAGTCACCCTTTAAACACAGTGATGAGCTCTCTCTAAGCCTCCTCCAGGGAAAAAAGCCCTAACTCCTTCAGTCTTCCCTCACAGAACAAGTTCTGCAGCCCTCTGATAATCTTCACGGCCCCTCTTTGGACCCTCCCCAGTCTCTTTACATCTTTCTTGAATTGTGGGGGCTAGAACAAGACACACTACTCCAAGTGCAGCCTGACAAGCACTGAGTGGGACGGTGAAGTCCCCATCACTGCAAGTTAAGTCCCTGCAGATGCAGCCTAGGACCCAATTTACCTTTGTGGCTGCAGCCACACACTGCTGACTCATGGTCAGCCTGTCATCCACCCCCAGGTCCCTTTCAGTGACTCTGCTCCCCAAGCACAGATCCTGGCCTGTTCTGGGCTCTTTGGTTATGCTGCCCCAGGTGCAGGACCTTGCACGTGTTCAACTTCATCCAGTTCTTGCTCTCCTGCTCTCCCAGCCTGCCCAGGTCTCTCTGAGATGTCTCTCCCTTCTGATGTGTCCCCCTCACCATCTAGTTTGGTGTCATCAGTAAACTTGTTGAGGCTGCTTTCAGTCCCATCATTCAGATTACTTATGAAGATGTTCAGACCATGGGGCCCAGTGTTGATCCCTGGGGGATCCACCCCTGATTTCTATGACTTTTCAATTAGTACAGACAGTGGCCTTGCACTGAGAAGCAGCTAATCTCCCTGCCATGGTTAGCAATGGTCCCATGTCTTACTTGTGATTCTGCTTATTGGTCATGTGTCTGAATATTCATTTCTTGTTGTTCTTGACATCTCTGGCCAATTTCAGCTCTAGCCAAACCTCAGCTTTCTTGACTGCCTCTTTGCATGCCCTGCCACACTTCTCATAGTCCTCAAAGGCTTCGTGGCTGCATGTCCATAGCCAGAATCTTCCCCCAAGTCCCATGTTTGTATTTTTACCCCATTTGTAGGCCTTGCCTCTCAGTATCCATAACGACTTTTCAGAATATGAGTTGCCTGCTTATATTAGATTTTTTTTAAATTAATTAAACTGGCTATAAAATAAAAAGAGTTCTGCATCATCATTAGAATGCCCACAGAACTGCAGTGTTTCTTTTGTGTAGTAAAGAAGTCAGATTTATTGTTGCCCTAAACACAAACAACACCACTGGTGTTAAGCTTGAGTCAGAGATAAATTTGCACCAAGATTGGTGCTATCAGAACCCAGGCAGGCCTGCCAAGCTTCTGAGAAGATAGTAAAATTAAAACGGGGATATAGCATTCATACAAATCACTGTGTTATGCCAGACAGTTGAATTTTCTTCCATGTATTTGGCCTTTTGTGATTTCTGGCGGACTTGTTTTCAAGTCTGTATTTACTTCTTAGTGATAGTGAGAACTAGAACATTGTTATTACATATGCTTGACAATATAAAAATGGTAGGCAATTAGCTTCAGCTATGCAGAGTATCTGAAAGCTGTTTAATTTATTAGATTTTTACTCGGTCTCTGTGTGTAATGGACTAGGAAAAGGTAAGAAATAAGGCTGTATAATTAATCTGAAAAAACTCTTGGTTCCTCCCCTCACTCCTTCCTTTTCAACTAATGAGATTTTTAATTATTATTTTTTAAGGTTGTTGTTACTGTTGTTGTTATTTATTACTTATTTAATTATGTGCTTTCGAATAATTTTTAGTGGGCACTTGCCAGTTTACAAATACTCACTGCCCACTACCTGATGGTGTCAACAAACACACCATCTGTTCACTTGTGCCTTCCAGAACTCTCTGAAGCCGCTAGCTGACTCAAGCTGCAGGTGGCAGGATTGCTCAAAATACATAATTACCAAACTTCTAAGTAACAAAACTCTTTTTCATGTATACTTTTATAAAATCACACTTGATTTTAAGGCTTTCTCAACTACCCTCCAGTTACACACAAGCTTAACCTCCACCACAAACATATCTGATAGCATTATGCTGAAGAAGAAGGCTGACGCCCTGCTTTCACATTTTTTTTCTGAAGGATTTCTCAGCATGGTTTTTTCCAGTCCAAAACTGTATATCCCAGTCCCTGGACACATTTCTCTTGACATTGTGCTCACCTGCCTAGTGATAAGCACCCCTTTTTTGTACATTTGAGTTTGCCCCATCTTGTGTCATCTTTCTACCAGACTGTGGACAGGAGACTGGATCTCAAAGCCGGGACCCTCATGGGGGACAGTGCTTGAGGCTTGGCTGTTCTGTGGCTGCTGTGCCCTTCCCTTTGGTTACTAATGAACTAATCCCTGTTAGAACATGTTCAAAACAGAAATCTCAGCAGGTTACAATAATAATAATAATAACAATATTCTATCAAAAGGAAATACAAAGCAATATTCTTGATAGTGGATATCTCTACAGGCTTTTGCTTGAATTCTCTGAAACAGCTAGTGTTATTTCCGTGACTGAAGATTAATTTCTGTGCCATTATCAAATGTAACCCTTGAGGAATTAATTGCATATGTATCTCATATTGAAGTCCTATTTATATGATCAAGCAATCTGGAACAGATAAGCCCCTTCTTGGGAAACCTCGGCTGCTTGACAATATTTGCCTTTGCCTCAGACAGGTTATGCCCCCCGGGACCCCTGGAGCTCACTAAAGCACCATTTGTAATGCAGCGTGACAAATCCCGGAGCCAGGGCGATAATCTCTGCAAACTCTGTACAAACAGTCCCCGTGCCTCAGCAAAAGTGATTAATGGGCTCTGCGGAATCAGCATACGGCCCTGTGCATTAATTACTTGTGAAGGACGCTAACTGGGGAGCCGGAGGGCTGCGCAGGATGTGGGGAGGCCGTGGGCGGGCCCCGCTCAGCTGTGCTGGGGAAGGGGAGCGGGGCAACCCGGGCTCCCCGGGCCCCAGGGGTGGCTCAGGGCCAGGCTGGGGTCCCGGGGCCCCGCTCCGCAGACAGAGGGGACGGCTTGGCCTTGCTGAGCTCTGCTCCACACACACTTGTGTGCCCTGCTCACAGTGCTGGGTGCTGTGCACGAGGGAGCCTCCGCCGAGCCCGGCTTCGGAGTGAGCTCAGGGAGAGCAGCCGAGAGACCGCGGCCGGAGGGGCCATGGTCCTTCAGGAGTGATGGAGGTTTGCGATTTTCCCTCTCTGCCATAACTGCCGTGATTTAAAATGCACAGACCCTTTGTAAATTATTGCAGCTTTGCTGCAACGACTGAAACTGTGCCAGTTTATCTCCGGGGAAGATCTAAGCCTAAACGTTTTACAGAGAAAGAAAAGATGAGGAGAGAAGCGTGTATTTATCTTTCCAGTATGTTCTCTGGGCTTCATCCAAGGGGAAAACTTCTACATCTTGTCTCAAGTCCTTCAAATCCCAGCTAGGGGATTCTAGAGACCCCCGCGGAAAAGTCTTAATGAATTTACCATGCATTTTTTTCCAATTCATTAAAAATATGTCAAATCCAGTGAAGTGCACTAACCTGCCTGTATGTTTTTCCCTTCTCCCACAGAAGTCTGACATAATACCATGGCCTACCCAGCTCTCTGGAATTACTCAGTGGTGGCACAGCCCTGGCTGCCCTGCCAGATGTGATGAGTTTGTACCCAGCAGGCTGAACCCCCAGTCCTTAGACCATAACAGTGATTTCAGCAGGAGGAAATAATTTGGTATTATTAAATACTGACTGTTTGGTGTGGTCCAGTGGCCGTAGAGGACTTCACTGCACTTGGACAGGAACAATATTGACAGTACTGCATCAGGGGAGAGCCACCCTGACCAGGGTTTGACCCTCCATTCTGTATTAGCCTGTGCTGATGGACATGGGAGGCAAACCTTTCCTGACCCTATGTTATACACAAGAAAACAAAAGCAGAAGTATCTTTTCCACTTTACATGTGAGGGATAAAAATTACAGCATTTTGGTTTCCTTATCTTGTGTTGATCATAATATCCTAATCTATTCTTAAAGAGTGTGTTGATCTGACAGTCATCCTCCCAGCTGAAGCAATACACCAAAAAGGACAAACATAGGAAAAGATACCTACAGGGACACTTTGCACAGTAGCATGCTTGATAAGAGAGGGATTTGAAACATGGGTAAACAAATAGGACAATTTTACATTTTCTCAAAGCACCCACCACCCGTCAGGAGTAATTTGGCATTACACCTGATTTCTGAAGGAGCTCATCTGAGTGAGAGCTAGAAACTCAGAAGCTTACAAATCAGACGTGAAGATAGTCTAAAAATCCTGTCAGGAAGTATCTTTAAAAATGTGTCTCTTCAGTTTTTACCAGTGAAGCCTGAATTAAATCTCCACCAGGAAAAATTCACTGTTTTCCTTGCATTACTCTGTATTGACAAGAAAGTGCATGAAATGTTTGGAAAATAGCAGGGCATCTAGTTTTACAGAGTATAGCCTCCTGAAATTGCCTGGATAAAGACAGAGCAGCAAGTCACAGACACAGCAAGGAGGCTTAGGTCTCTCTTCTGAGAAATAAGACAGCTTGAGTTTTAAAGGGGTTTAAATAAAACAAAGTCTTATTTCAAACTGTTCTGAAATTTTGCCACATATTTGGATCATCAGTGGGCACAGAGGGCAGGGACAGCAAGTCCGTGTAGGGGTACTTAGTCCAGGTCTGGAGGGAGGATGTTCTGTGACATCCATGTGAGTGGCTTTCATGTGCCGCAAATAACTAGATGGACCTTTTGTACTGGAATAGCAAATTCAGAGTCATGAATATAATCAAGGAAAATGTCTTTAATCACAGGTAATTTTTCCACTTCCAAAGCCACTCAGCTGGAATAATTGCTACAGGACATGTTTAACTCTGTGCTGGAATAGCCTTTCCACAAGGCAGATGGGTCATGAGAGCAGTACCTGGCAATTTGCTGATGGGAAGAAGTGCTTGGGGAGGGGAAAGAGCAGATAGCCTGGGGGCAGTGGGTATTCTTACTAACATTTATTTTACAAGTCGTGAAAGGAGTCTTTTTTCATCTTTGGGAAGTTTATGGCTTTTGTGGTACTCTGAGAGAGCAGTTAACCCAAAACCACTGGCAGCAGCTCAGCATGAAGAGGCCGTGTTAAAGAGGGACCTCTGAGAGCTCTCTAAATCAGATTTCCTCAAAGTGAAACAGGATGGGGTTGCAATGTCTCCTTGGCATGGCCCTGAAACCAAAATGATTCTTCACTGACTAAATAGTTTCATGAGTTGGTTAGACTGCAGCCTGCAACCAGAGATGGAAAGGAAGCTGCCTTTTCCTTGAATTCTGCTCCTTTTTCTCATGAGAACTGAAAACAGGACTAACATAAAGTAATTCCTTTCACTTCCAACCTCCAGTTTGATTATTCACTGCATTAATTTACCAATTCCGTGATTTGAACCCATTGGTTTATTGATTTAGTCTTAATAGGAACACTGATGCAATCATGAGATTGTTCAGTTTTTAATTAACTTTGAAAAAATGTAGCAGATTTACCCTTGCTGCCTTAAAAATGAACTCCCTTGCTTATTCTTTTCAATAACACCAATTTCAATAAAATCCACCATGCTGGTTTATTGTGTCAGGCAGCTCCAGGCAGCTGGTGATAGGACAAGAGGACACAGGCTGCATCAGAGAAGGTTTAGGTTGGACATTAGGAAGAAGTTCTTCACAGAAAGGGTGATTGAGCATAGGAATGGGCTGCCTAGGGAGGTGGTGGAGTCCCTGGAGGTTGTTTAAGAAAAGACTGGATGTGGTACTCAGTACCTTGGTCTTGTTGACAAGATGATGTTTGGTCATAGGTAGAACTTGATGAGGTCTCAAAGGCTTTTTCCAGCCTAGTTGAATCTGTGATTCTGTAATTCCTTGGATCAGAAATGCATGTATAGAACTGTCCATTGGACTCTTCCTTTAGATTAGGATGAATCCATCCTATACATAGAAAGCAGGAAAAACACAGGAGGCAGCATGGAAAACAAAGCTGAGTAGAGGAAAATTACTTTTTTTCCTCATATCATTTATTTTTCCAGTAACATACTTTTCAATCTCATAATGATTTCTGACTTAATGACTGACAGGTAGAAAAGGTTCAGAAATATGACTTAGGCATGGACAACAACTTAGGCATGGTATCTTGCTGGTGGATGAATTTCCAGGTGTCAGACTTTTCAGTAGGGTGACTTTAAATAATGGCTTATTTGTACAGTCTGCTCTCCCTCTGTCACATTAGATAAGGAAATAGTCCACTTAGTTTATTGAGATTTCAACTGTAAGCCTCTGCAGAAAGTAATCATATATTCTTAGGGCATTTTCCATCCCGGCTATCTGATGCTATTATTGAACTTTGCAATTTGTTGTCCATGTTTTTTGTAGCATGATTGTGCCTTTTTTTCTTTCTCAGCACCCTTTCTGTTCACTGTTGCTCACAGAAATCTCCAAGACTGGTGCCCCAGTACAAAGTAAGGCTGCACAGTCCAGACTTCTTATCTTAGAGAGGAAGCTCCTACACTTACAGTGTGCACTCTCAGAAAAAATCTGGTTTTCTCTTTTGATTTCCCAGGCCCTACAGGTATCATAGTTACATCTGGTACTCTTTTTTATTTGAACCAGAGCCAAAACAACTAACCACAGACTGAATATTTGTACTTGTAGATGATAAGCCCTATGAGTTGGTTCTCCAGTTTTCTGAATGAAAAAATGCGTAAAAAGAAGGGAGATAAAGGGTCTATTATTGGCCTAGAAAAAGTAGAATGTCCCTAAATGAAAAGATTGGTAGAAAAGAATCAGAAATTAAGGGAATGTTGATGCATCTCAATTTCAGTCTCCAAAGCTACAAGCAAGAAAATGAACCACATCTCAATGACCTGTAAAAGAACTGGGATATTGACTACTATGAGCTTGAAGCTGATCTAATGAAATCATTCCAAGAGATGTGAACAAGCAGCCGGAAGAGAGAAACTGACAGTGAAAAGATCCTGGGATAAATTGCTCATCAAAGTAACAGCAGCTGCAGAAATATGTTAAATTTGTTCGAGTTTCAACAAGAATAGAAAACTGCTGACCACTGTGGTGCAAAGGAAAAGGTGGCTGCCAAAAGGTTGTTAGTCAAAGGGTATTAGCCATGAAGCATCCACAGCATCAACAAAGCAGATCCTCTCTTCTCAGTAGCTCTCACTGGGACTTTTGCCACTTCTGGGAACTTGTGGAGTAGAGGAAAACCAGTGACTGGAGGTTTTGCTGATCTGCACATTTACACAGAAGGGACCCTCTACTGTTGACAAGGCCCAAGCAAGACCCTCCTGGTCCTGTTGTCACAGCTGAGATGCACTGGGGGACTTCTGAGACCTACCCAGGACTGCTGGTTCAGCAGATGGTGGGGAAGTGTCATGGTTTAACCCCAGCTGGCAGCTCAGCCCCACACAGCCACGCAATCAACACCCCCTGGTGGGATGGTGGAAAGAATGGGAAGTGTTAAAGTGAGAATCTTGTGTGGACTGAGACAAAGACTGTTTACTAGGTAAAGCAAAACTGCACATGAGCAAAGCAAAACAAGGAGTTGATTCAAGCCTTCCCAAGGGCAGGTGGGTGTTCAGATTTTCCCAGGAAGGCAGGGCTCCATCCCATGTGACAGTGACTTGACAAATGCCATCCCTCTGAATGTTCCCTCCTTCCTTCTTTTTCCCCCACCTTTATACACTGATGGTGACACCGTATGTTATGGAATATCGCTTTGGTCAGTTGGGGTCAGCTGTCCCAGCTTTGTCCCCTCCCAAATTCTTGTGCGACCCCAGCCTCCTTGTTGAGTTTTGTTTTCCTGTCTTTGATGTGTTACTGTAATGTTGTCAATAATTAAGCTAATTTTTGATGCAAAATACACAATTTCCTAATAATATTTCCTAATAATGGAAATATTTCATTTATCATCATTATCATGCTTTTTTTAGTTTTCAAACTTATGCTGCTGAGAGAGCTCCAAGGTAATCCTGTGTATCTTGAGAGTGGGACAGAGAAAACAGAAAGGCCACAGCAAGGTGCTTGCTCACCCACTCATCCTTCCACAAATCCTTGCTTTTCCTGATAAAATACTTTACAAAGTAATACTTTAGACCAAAAAGATTAAGCTTTTAAAATGAAGGAAGCAGCTGAGTCACAGCTTGGTGGGCAGTGGGTGAACAGTAACTGGGAAAAAAAAAATCCTGTTTAGTATTACATACAATAGAGGATATTGTAGGAGACACTTGCATATTTTACATATTGTACAATTGACCACCAACAGCCTATTCACATATACACACAAGTAAATTAGATTATACTTTTCTCTATCTCTCACAGAAGAGTAAGACGCTGGATCAACTCACTCAGAAGAAACATGATTCTCAAGAGTACCCAGAGCTTCAGTTCAAAGCTCAGATCAATAAAGTATTCCTGTGCCCTAGAATAAAGACTTGTAAATATGTACTTGCCACCTGATTCTCTTTGTAATATAACCAGGGGGTATGTCTCAATAAGTGATAATTGGAAAACACCACATGTGAGAAATCACCTTCCTTCAGAAAGGAGACAGCCAAAAATAGAACTGAGCAGATCACAGCCCAGGGCACTCCAGGATCTTTCCACATGAATGAGAGTGAGTGAAAATGAAATGGCAGAATCAGAGCTGATGACAGCCTGTCTGTCTGCTAGATGTGACCTGAAAATGGATTTTATAACATTGTCATCTACTGTCAGAATTCAGGCTGCATTTCTTTGCCACCTGCACACAAACATTTTAGAGGGAAATGGGTGGGTCTTTCTCTGGCCGTGCCTTTTAGCAGGCATGAGATATCCCCATACCCTTCGGCTTTATCTGTAGTATCTGCTATGCATCTTTCTGTGCCAAGCACTCCCATTTCACATTGAGCAAATAATTTTAGAAGTAATGAAACTGCCATTTCCATCAGACATGAATGCTGCACTAGCCCTGGCTTGCTGCTGGAAAGCAGAGTCCACTGTGCAGGTTGGAGCTTGGCTGGAAGAGGTGGACACAATGGGTTTCAAGACAGCTGGGGTGTTTTAAGAGCAGGAGACCAAACCCAGTGTCTGTTTGGTTTGGTACCCACCTTTCAACAAGCACCAGAACTGGATGAGTGGAGGTTTGAGTTGAACAAAATGTCAGGAATCTGAGGGTCTTCCAGGAATGTGTCTGTACATGAGACTGACCACTACACAGGCATCTGTACCTCAGGGTAATTTATTTCAGCATCAAGAGCATTTTTGTTTTGCTTCTGATAAAGTGTGAGGAGAATCATCAGAGAGGCATCAGAGACCTCCACCATACCTAGCTTACCTGCATATCTGGATGGAAGTATAGTCCAAGGAAGCTGCAGTTTGTCTAAGGTAATTTTAAAGAATGAACAAACATCTCATCCAATCTACTGCTCTTTGACAGCAGCCAGATCCATTTCTCACTGGAGTTTTTCAATGTACCTGCTGAGCAGGACAGCCTGACTAGAAGTGCGACCCCAGCCTCGGACAGGTGCAGGGTTGGAGGACAGGCTTCTGTTACAGCACTTGCCCAACTCACCTGCCTTCACCACACCAGTCACCTTGAGAGGAGGGTGACCATGGAGATTTCAACTGGACATGGAGACAATAGGCCGATAACAGCTACAGTTGGACAACAAAACAGGAAAATAAAATAACAGTGATCAGTGCTGAACCATGATATTCACCCAGCAGCTGATCTTGTGCCTGTCTCGTCAGAGAGCAAGTGGCTTCTGATTGCAACAGGCAATTTGTTCTGTCCTTTCTAAATCCTGAGAACTACCACTGTTTTTTCTATCTTACTCAACATGCAAAAAATCAAGGGATGGTCGTATTCCTTCTCTGCACTGGGGGTTTAATTATAATTTGGAATTTGTAGTTCTTGGTAGGTTTGTTTTCCTGGGGAAAGAGATCCCCTTCTGTGCTCCTTTCTCCAGTAGTGGTCATGGTGTGGGTGGTGGGTCAGATGAGGAGGTCCCTGCTTTGACTCCCTCCTCCTCTGACAGCTAAAGCAAAACAGCAGCACATGAGTATTAGAAAGGCAGGAGGTCAAAGCTGCACATTAAATTTATCACCAGGCTGTTATTTTTATATAGTTGGGTCATCCATCACAGGGATGTTTTCTCTAAATGAGTGAAGCGTGTGGCAAGCTGCCCTTACAGTTAAGGGCACATACAGAAGTAACACCTTGTCCTCATTTTTGCCAGAAAATCTCCAAGTATGCTCAGAACAGAAGGAGATGTTTTTCTGACTCCACTTACTGTAGCTCCCTCTGTTTTATAATAACCCTGCATTGAAGGTGGGACATGAATTTGATTCATTGCACGTCATTTATCAAGTTTGCAGTGATACAAAGAAGCCATCCCTTTAGGGATGGAAAGTTCTGATACTCAGAGAAATAAAAGTTAATATCTACTTTGCTGGTGTAATGGAAAATGTTATTGCTTTCAGAAACATATTTCAAGTTGGGAGACAAGGGTTTTAGGCAGATCTTTTGGAGAAAATTGTGGTTTATTGAAAATGGATATAAAAGTAGATTAAGCCTCTTCCCATACATTAATGCAACATATTTTGGAGTGTTGCAAGAGGTCTTGCCAGCTTATGAAAAATCTGATCTTGTATAACTAATAGTCAAGTTTACCAGGGGACATCCTGCAGGTAAGCCCAGTGTTTGCATTAAAGTAGCCCAAACACTGGGAAGTGTCTGTAAAACCAGGCAAAAGAAGATGAAACTAGATAATTTGAAAATCTATTCTGACTGAAAAAAAAAAGTACTACAAACAGCCTGGCAAAAAATCTCAAATACCATAAAATGTTGTAGCCACAGTAACTTCAGCAGACAAACTGGAACTGATCTTGCAGACATAAGCACAGTTTTGTTTTGTGCTCTTCTGGCAGTGGCTAGATAAGCAGGTAAGATTTGGTACCATTGGCTGATAGTTAGGGAATGTCTCAGAGAAAAACACCATCCTCTGGTGTCAATGCTCTGCTTACTTGCCAAGGGACTTGCGGAGCAGAGAGGGCAGGACATCACCAGTGAACTTCAGTTGTGGTCAGTCTCCTCCTTAGGCAGGGTTCTCATCACCAGGAGGGTCTGAGATATCCTTTCCAGTGCCATGAACGGATGCAAAGGTAGGTCCAGCACAGCTCTGAGCTGGACTGTAGTTGGCACCACTGTTGAGGGGACTGACTCTCCTGGATGCTGCTCTGGGATGGTGACAAAGTGCATCAGACCTGCATGAGCCTCCAGGAACAGACAGGCTGAGAAATGACAGCTTCCAAAAGGTAAATAGTGTCTTTCTGAGGAATATCAGGGAGTGTTGCTGTTTTTAATCTAGTACCATAAATAATAAAGTCCTTCACTATAGGAAAACTGTTACTTCTCCCCAATGTTATTCTAAACAAATCTGTTCTGATGTTCCCAATGCTCACCAGTACGAACTCCTCTACACAATTGTCCCAGCTCCAGTGCACATCAGTGCCACTGTCCTTGCCTCCATCCTGCAGGTCAGTCAACACCTTCCTGTATTTCACATTTGGCCAGCACATGAATGGCTCCCTCCCAGAAGGCTTCCTGACACAGCTGTGTTAGAACTAGATGTTTTCCTCCCTGCTGCTCCTAAGACTAAAAGCACCAGGTTCTTCCATGCATCCCCATGTTCCCAGACAACAAATTGCATTTTGTACCAGAGAACAGGCTGTGGAAAGAACATTCATGGAGGCTTTCAGCTTGATGGACAATCAGAAAAACTGAAATGTTATTTGAACACTGCTTCCATCGAATCTAAAAGAGAAAACTAGAGTTTTTAATGAAAAGAGAGTTTTATGCAGGAAAAATGCAGGAAAGCATTCTTTTGTGATACTGGAACTGGAATTGAGATCCTTCTGTAAGCTAAGCAGTGCTGTCAATAAAAAGCTGTGGCAGAAGTGACTTGGAATGGGAATTTGTGGGCATGGAGAGAGAAAAATTGCCAGAAATGATGGTAATCACAGAATCTGAGTTATAGAATGGTATATATTGGAAGGGACCTTAAAGATCATCTCATTCCAACTCCCCTGCCATGGGCAGGAACACTTTCCAACTCAATGCCTTGTCCCATTTGGCCTTGAATGCTTCCAAGGATGTGATCTCCACAACTTCTCTGGGCAACTTGTCTCAGCACCTTCACAATAAAGAATTTATTGCTTTTGTATAATTCTACCACCCTTAGAAGCTCAGCTCCTTCATTAGGAATTTGGTGTCTCCTGTCACTGGGAGTTTCCACCACATTCTCAGTGTGTGGATGACCTTGACCTCTGGGATTTCAAATGAGGACTCCAAAAAGCTACTTAACCTAAATTCAAATCAAACAACTGGACAATTACTTTCAAAGTTTTGTCACACACCTAAATTAAATGGGAGCATTGTTTAGATGTGGTCTAACTGGCTGGGTGAAGAGACCTGAGAAAACTCTTTTGCCTAGAAAACCTTTCAGATATGAGGATAGAAGAGAAAGGGAATAGAAAGAGTCTCAAAATCTGTTTTGTATACAACAAAACCTCTCCATGGCAAGGAAAGCATATGGTACGAATGCAGAAACTCATTAGAGCAGACCTTTGGGAGACACTATGATTAAGCAAAACAGAGCCAGATGAACATTTGAGAGAAACAACAAATTGCCAGTGCTGGAGAAAAATAACTGAAAGCCAAATGACTGCAGTTGCAAACTCACGGAAAGGATATTCAGGAATGTGATTTCTGGGAAAGACTTTTTCTGAGAAAAGTTTCTGGGTTTTTGAGACCAATCCAGACATGGAGGGAGTAGGTTAGCTCAGTCCTCAGTGGTGAAGCAGGGAGATATTTAGGTTGTTAGCAAGGAGCTGATGATATTTTTCTGTGGACTGTTTCCACCTCATAGTACTTTAAATATTTCAAGAATTTAAGAGCCTTCCCTGGGTTGGTCAGCTTCTTGGTCCTTCTTTTTACAGTGAGATCTTCTAAAATTAAAATATCCTTGCAGAAATGTCATGAAGACAACTATCTTTTCCCTTCCAGAAGGGAATATGGAGTCACAACAAAAGATTTGACCTCACACACACCCTTCAGGCACCAGGAAATGAACAGCTTGCAATGTTTCCTTGACTTTTTGCCCACTGTTACATGGCTTTCATCAAAAACTCATCCCTACCAGACGACTGAGCTTCTAAACCCTCAGCCTGAAAAAGCTCTAATTTAGCTGATTGAAGGAAAAAAATTATGGAAAAAATACAGTTTGTAGAGAACTTTTAAATGTTAGCTGCTGCTTCTACTACATTTAATGGAATCTGTGGCCTGGTTATAGGAGGATATGTTTTAAACATGCACAGACTACATTATGGTGATGATTTATCAAATTATACATTCTGCAATCAAATATGTCGTGCTTGTTTGCTATTTGTAACTTTTGGTTAAATTGGATTTCTCTATCCTGTGTTTGGAACAGAATTATTTTGAAAAACATCAATTAGAAGCTAAAGCTTTCAAATGATGCATAGTTTTTATAGTAGGTTTGTTCAATGACTTTCAAACACTATTTTTTTCTATAAATGTCAGACCCAAGTTTACTGTAGCATTTTAAGTTATGTTGGTGGATTTAAAACTTGATGTCGACTTGATACTTCTCCATTGGAGTAGGTGGAAAAGAAACATGGATGAGCATTCATTGCTCACATCTGTGTAACATTCCAGTGATTTTTGTTTGGAAGTACCTTGTCCTGGTACTCTAGTCTAAGCCTTTCCCAAGTGACAAAGACCTGATTGTGCATTGATGACTTTGGTGCAAGGCCTCTCCTAAGTGAGGGATGATCTCTCCACCCTGCTCCTCACCTCTGCCACTGGCAGGCTGTGCTGTGATGAGGAACAGAGTAGTGGCTTTCCTCTGCAGCTGTGATGTGCTTGAGGTGACAGGATGTAGGAGAGCAACGCCAGGCACACAGCTCAGTCATTTTCACAGGGTTCTCTCACATGGGCTTCACCCTCGCTAGGCACAACTGGGCTTTCTTACTAGAAAATTTCCCAGGACAGGCTGGGAAATTCCTCTGCTGGAGGGGAAGGAGGAGAGTGGAACTTGGTAGTCCAGGTGGCTTGCCATTCATGGAGGAGTGTTTTCTCCTGTGTCCTTGCACAGTCTGCTCCTGTGGAACTGGCAAGCCCCGAGTCCAAGGCTGCAGGGAGCTCTTGGCAGCTCACAGCTGACTACCAGACTTGGGGCCACTGCATAACAGCATCCATTTTCCCTTTGGGCAAAAGAGCAGGCTGGGGTTCTCACCTGTGTAGCCAGGAATGGTTTGTTTTGTCCATCACTACACTACCACAATCCAGCAGCTGTGGTGCCCTTCTCATACAGTGCTGCCTCAACCAGGCACCACCACCCACGCCCACTTACCATTTTCTTCACAGATCCCAAGTACTGCTTTGCCATTTACTCAGGCATTTTGCTGCTTAGCTTCCCTTACCATAAGGAAGAAAGAGTCAAGTTCAAAAAATTACTATTTAGTTTTTAACTAAAACCACACACAACACAAAAATAGAAGTACCACACTGAGGCGATAAGAGCATGTAACCATGAAAATCTAGAAAGTGTAGTCTCACCTTTCCTTCTAGTATGGTAAGCTTGTTTTTGTTGTGGTTTTCCAGTGAGGATACCTTATTTTGCAGGTGAGTAAGGGTGTACTTTGCTTTGCAGTTTACCTTGGTTCCAGAAATGTTGTCACAGGATCAATTAGGTTGAAAAAGACCTCTGAAATCATTGAGTCCAACCTATGATTAACCACCACCACGTGAACTAGACCATGGCACAAAGTGCCACATCCAGTCTTTTCTTAAATACCTCCAGGGACTGTGACTCCATCACTTCCCTGGGCAACCCATCCCAATGTTTAATTACCCTTTCTGTCCTTCAATTGAAAATGTCTTGGCCCTCAAATTAGGCAGAAAACTTTGTTACTGCTGAAAAACTGGGCCTCAGGGATGATAGAAGCAGAGAGGGATTTTGAGGAAAGACCACAGAGACAGTGTGTTCATATTTGAACTCATGGTCTATTGTGCAGGTGGGAAACTTTCTCATATCCTTGTCCCAGCAGCCAAACTGCAGGCCCTGTCTCTCATCCTGCTGAATCCACCTCCACAGCTGGCAGACCTTATGTCTCCACCTTGTTTGCAATGAAAACTCAACAGTTCTCTCACTTTCACTCCAGCCTTAAGGATTCAGAGTCCTATTGCTCCATTATACACATGCCCAGCACATCTGGCTGGGTTTGGTACCTGCTGTATTTCCCTCAGGGCATGAATGATCTGCACATCACACCGAGCCAGAAGGGTCCTTTCCTAACAGAAATGGCTGTACTAAGTCATAAGAATAAAGTGCCATAAATGCAGAATAATTTCATGTAAGGCTGTATGTGCACCCCTCTTGCTGGACTTAACATTGTTCTCTGCGGAAGGCTCCTCCTCCTCCTCCCCAGCTCTGTCTTTTGAGAGTAACATGCATCAGCCTCCAGGGAACAGCTCTGAGCAGTGGGGCCAGAAGTACAAGTCAAGTCTTCCTGCACAGCTGTGTGCTCTGGGGCTGAGCTGCTTGCTCAGCTGTGCCTCACCAAAGCAGCTCGTGGGTGATCAGCAGAACCTGCCCAACACCTGCAACACTCCGATGGTCACACGGCCCTGCCAAGGGAATAGCACAAGACACATGGGAATGGTGGTGGCTTTGCTGCTGACATGAAGATGATTTAAATATTCCTGATAGATTCCTCTTGCATGTGGTGGGTCTGCTCTTTTTGGGCTTGGTTTTTAAACATTTTTTTTTTCAGAGAGCCTCCATATGATTCCATAGGCTCAGTGGTGAAGGCAAGAGATCCCACAGGTCCCAACCCCAACTCGCACCCCAGGGAGCAGCCTGCCACAGTTAATGAACTGGAACTGCTTCTCGCAGATGTGGAGATGAAACTGAGCGCTGGAAGCACTGGTGTCTCCTGCACTTATTCAGTCTCGAGATATGATCAAGCCTGCAGCTTATGTTGCTAAGTAGCTGCCACCATAACAAATCTTTGTGCACCTTTTCCAGCTCATTGCTGCCCCCCTCAGCATCAGCACGACTAGGTACAAATTTGCATTCATGTAATTACAAAATGCAAAATGGTACCATTCGTTTATTTTCAGGGTCTCTCATTAGTTACTTGACCAGAGAAACATTCCTAAGCATCAAATTTGGCTTTGAAATCCAAATGCTAAGCTGATTCTCCTTCTGTTTTTTCTTATAATATTGACTGTGGTTTCTTATTCCTTAAACATCAGCATTTCTTTTGTTTTGGAGATTAGTCCCATAGTCAAGAAATATGAGAAGCAGCTTAATTTGTACAAAGACAAATTTAGCTGAACTTTTCTGCAGAAATGCTCAGCAGTGGAACGTTTTATGGTAATGCGATCCCTTCGTTTCAGAGCTCGCAGTCCAGTGCGATGTGTGGTACATGCGGCCGGTGAATGGACTGCGATTCTGGCTTCCTCTCCAGAAACCTGAGGACTGGATATATTAACTTGCACAAAATGAACAGAAAATTAGTGCAGACACATCTGCTGGCAGAGGCTGGGCTTGGGCTCTGCCATAGAAATACCTGATTTCAGGGAGAACTTCCAACATCTGCCTTGGAAAAACAGAATATTAATAAGTGGTGTGCAAGCTGATGATGAACAGGCCAGTACACAGTTTTAGCCAGGGCTGGGACTCCTGAATTCAAACTGCAACTTAGTGAGTAGTTTTCTTAAACTGATTTAACACACATGCAAAGTTGGCACAGCCAGATGAAAAAGAAATCCTTACTCCTTTCCTTCTCTATTCTCCTGCCTGGTGCTTCTTGTGTTATGCTGGCACAAGTTTCTGTGTGGCTGCCCAGTGCACAGGATGTAGAAATTGATCCAGCTGGGGAAAAAAAACCCGTGTTTCTTTTGGTGGGTTTTACCCTGAATCAGTTCCCAATATCCCCACACCTAGAAAACTAAATTGTACACATAATTGCCAGCACTACCTGGGCACTGCAAGGCAGGGAAGGAGAAAGTGTTTCAAGAATGCAGCAGAACAGTTTAATTTAGAGAGGAGTCCCTGCATGGAGAACACCACTGGCTTTAAATCCCCATCTGCTCCAGAACGATGCCAAATGTCATGAGCAACTCTCTGTTTCTCATCACATGTCTTCTTGATCACTGTCAAACATTTATAAACATCCATGATTAAAGGTCAACCACACATCCTCAATTATTTTGTGTTAGTTTCAGGCAATGTTATGATCTTTAATGTTTTTATTGAAAACAAAAATTAGGCAAACAAGAAAAGCAGGGGGGCTGGGGAAAGTANACAGAGATTGAGCCAAAATAATTGAAGTCACTTTTCCAGTGCTGCACCTGCACACACACAGACACACTTGGGCTGCCTCAACACAGGCCAGCCTGCATCCCACAGGAATTACACAGGATGGGCCTGGCTGCTTCCACAGGTCACTCAAAAGCAGGACAGTCCCTTTGTGTGTGGAGCCCAGACTAAGCCAGCTCACTCAGCCTGTGTCAGTCAGAATTCACTGCCCCTATATATATATATATATATAAACTCTAGAAAACTCTAGAGGGAACCAACTGACTCCATGTGCTGCAGCCACAGGCTTGGATCCAAGAGTCTGGATGTACCAGGAGGAGCATGTAACTTCAGAGGCACTGACATACATGCAGAGGCAATTCCAGAAGCAAGGGAACAGAAAAGAATCCAAGCTGGAGATGCTCTGGCATTCAGAAGGGACAGGTATGCAGATGAATCACATTTTATAGACAGTTTCCCATAATATTCCTAGGACATACATTCCTAGCAAAGAATCCTTGAACAAAAGCACAGCANTTTCAGGGTCTCTCATTAGTTACTTGACCAGAGAAACATTCCTAAGCATCAAATTTGGCTTTGAAATCCAAATGCTAAGCTGATTCTCCTTCTGTTTTTTCTTATAATATTGACTGTGGTTTCTTATTCCTTAAACATCAGCATTTCTTTTGTTTTGGAGATTAGTCCCATAGTCAAGAAATATGAGAAGCAGCTTAATTTGTACAAAGACAAATTTAGCTGAACTTTTCTGCAGAAATGCTCAGCAGTGGAACGTTTTATGGTAATGCGATCCCTTCGTTTCAGAGCTCGCAGTCCAGTGCGATGTGTGGTACATGCGGCCGGTGAATGGACTGCGATTCTGGCTTCCTCTCCAGAAACCTGAGGACTGGATATATTAACTTGCACAAAATGAACAGAAAATTAGTGCAGACACATCTGCTGGCAGAGGCTGGGCTTGGGCTCTGCCATAGAAATACCTGATTTCAGGGAGAACTTCCAACATCTGCCTTGGAAAAACAGAATATTAATAAGTGGTGTGCAAGCTGATGATGAACAGGCCAGTACACAGTTTTAGCCAGGGCTGGGACTCCTGAATTCAAACTGCAACTTAGTGAGTAGTTTTCTTAAACTGATTTAACACACATGCAAAGTTGGCACAGCCAGATGAAAAAGAAATCCTTACTCCTTTCCTTCTCTATTCTCCTGCCTGGTGCTTCTTGTGTTATGCTGGCACAAGTTTCTGTGTGGCTGCCCAGTGCACAGGATGTAGAAATTGATCCAGCTGGGGAAAAAAAACCCGTGTTTCTTTTGGTGGGTTTTACCCTGAATCAGTTCCCAATATCCCCACACCTAGAAAACTAAATTGTACACATAATTGCCAGCACTACCTGGGCACTGCAAGGCAGGGAAGGAGAAAGTGTTTCAAGAATGCAGCAGAACAGTTTAATTTAGAGAGGAGTCCCTGCATGGAGAACACCACTGGCTTTAAATCCCCATCTGCTCCAGAACGATGCCAAATGTCATGAGCAACTCTCTGTTTCTCATCACATGTCTTCTTGATCACTGTCAAACATTTATAAACATCCATGATTAAAGGTCAACCACACATCCTCAATTATTTTGTGTTAGTTTCAGGCAATGTTATGATCTTTAATGTTTTTATTGAAAACAAAAATTAGGCAAACAAGAAAAGCAGGGGGGCTGGGGAAAGTAGAACATGTAGAGACCCAGCTCATGACAACCAAACTGCCTCTTGCATCTTTCCTGGCTGCTGGGGAATATCTAGGGCCAAATGAAATTGGAGGGTGTGTTCTCCCAGAAAGTTTCTGGCACCTTATTCTACTCAGAACACTAAAATTAGTATTTGGCTAATATATTTTCTCCTACTCGACCGTTAGAGGCCAGCAAGAAATGCAGAGAACTTCCTTTTTTCTTTGTGTGTCGGGACAATTTATTTCTTGGTAGTTCAGCTTTTCTATACGTTCATGTTGCAGAAATTCACAGTATATTCACTCCAGACGCTTCTTGGAGGTGAAACAGAAAAAGGTCTGAAAAAGCACAAAGATAAACACAACCACTTGAGCAAAGATGTACAATCTATGGACCCTTAAGAGATTTAGAAACAGAAAAATTTACCTTAACCCCACTACCCCCAAAAAAGTAATATTAAGTACCATGACACAGACTCAGGTGTGTAGTTGTAGAACAACAGGGAGAAAAAAACCCGTGGAAATCTGACTTCTTTGATTTGCCACGGTAGGATGTCAGCTGGAAACACCCAAGCAGAAAAGACAATTTTGTGCCCACAGAAGATGGGCACAGATCAGCATCCTCAGCACCATATACCTGACCCTCCAACAAAGTCCCTGAAGCAAAATTGCACACAACAGCTGCTACTTCATTGCTTAATAAGCTGGTTTAATTCATATCTTGTGAATTAGGAAGGATATCCTCTAGGCATGCTCTTCCCAGAAAGAGAGCACTATTTAACCAACAACTGTAGATAGCATCACCTGCCTTCTTCCCTTCCACCCCAGCTGGAATAAAAAGCAGTGTGGCTTCAAGGTGATCACACACATAGGGCAGGAATTCATTCAAAGGCTCCATCTCCTCGAAGAAATACTTCTTTTTAGAATCCTCAACTATTCTTTTTTACACACCAAGGAGGAGTAATTTGGAAAGCAGGGCACGCATAGTACCCCTACTGTGAGCAGTTAAGCTTTGCAGACAGAACAAAACTGCCACTAATGGGAGGAGGGAGCACAGAGAAGCATTCCCAGCAGTTCCTTCCCCTCACTGCTGCAGTGCAGCACTACAGCCAAAGGCAGTAGAGCCAGTCCAGCCTGACTGGGAAGCAGCGAGGAACACGTTCTACAGTAATGCTCTCCATCAAACCTAAATCCTTCCCAAGACAGTGTTCTGAAAAGAGATGTTACTCACTGAGCTGCGACAAAAATGTCTTCTATCTAGTAAACACTAAGTGAATGCTTTTATGGTAATTTCTTTAAAACCATTTCAACATTTGTTTGAGGAGGAACTATAATAAAATGCAGATGCTGTCCTTCTTTACCAAGATATTGAAGCACGTTAAAAAACAAAACAGCAGCAGCCATAGGGAAAACAATGAACACTGTGCAACAGAGCGCCCTTCTCCATCTCATCATCCACACCAATGCTCTATCACCATTCCTTAGACCTCATCCAACAGCTGATCAGGGCATTACCACAAAGCCCCCTTCCCAAGAAATGCAAGCCTCTTGGTACTACTTGTAGGCCATGGTCAGAACAGTAACAAATCCTGTACATGATAAAGCAGAGCTTGCATTCAGTGTCCCAGATTAGTGTCACCAGGCATACATTGGAGCAAAATCAATTTATCATGAGTGTTGATCACAGTGGTGTAACAAAGAGCCAAAGTGGTCATAAAACTGTACTAGATTATTGATATAACCTATTGATATAAGGAAAGCCGGAAGAGCTTTACTCCCAGTCTGAGTGCCCAAATTCCCACAGTTCTCCTTACAGAGATTGAGCCAAAATAATTGAAGTCACTTTTCCAGTGCTGCACCTGCACACACACAGACACACTTGGGCTGCCTCAGCACAGGCCAGCCTGCATCCCACAGGAATTACACAGGATGGGCCTGGCTGCTTCCACAGGTCACTCAAAAGCAGGACAGTTCCTTTGTGTGTGGAGCCCAGACTAAGCCAGCTCACTCAGCCTGTGTCAGTCAGAATTCACTGCCCCTATATATATATATATATATAAACTCTAGAAAACTCTAGAGGGAACCAACTGACTCCATGTGCTGCAGCCACAGGCTTGGATCCAAGAGTCTGGATGTACCAGGAGGAGCATGTAACTTCAGAGGCACTGACATACATGCAGAGGCAATTCCAGAAGCAAGGGAACAGAAAAGAATCCAAGCTGGAGATGCTCTGGCATTCAGAAGGGACAGGTATGCAGATGAATCACATTTTATAGACAGTTTCCCATAATATTCCTAGGACACACATTCCTAGCAAAGAATCCTTGAACAAAAGCACAGCACAGCCAGTAGAGCAACACTTCCTTCCTAATGGTAAGAATTCTATTTACATATTCGAGTTTAATCTTTTAAAGAGTTAAATCTTTCCATACCTAATACCAAAATAACCAATTTCTTCGTGCTCAGTCTCTCCTACATAAATGGGAGGTGTTCAAACAAGATACAGAGCTAATACATAACAGCTTATAACACAACTTTTATTAGAAAAGTTATACATAACAGCATCAACTATTTTCAAGAATATTAACTTTGAAAAGCAACAAAAACAGACTAAAAATGTGTAACAAGAAACTAATGACCTTTTCTATAATTAAACATTCAAGTTATCTACAATGTCTCTTTTTACAAAGGAGAAAATTATGGTTTTACAGGCACATCATGTTGAAAATAAAGCTGCAGTAACTTTATACAATTAACTTTTCCAAGGATTAGTAAAACATGGTCATCATGTAGTCTCAGAGTTTTTTAAACATTCACATAATTTTACAGTTGAGTATACACTGAAATTTAAGAGTCCCAAAATTATTTCACAAAAGTGCCAACACTAAAACCAGAATCTTCACTGTGAATAATTTTGCCCTAAAAAAAGTTAAGACAGGTCTCCATCATCAACATATTCACATAATTTCTGGTGCTACCTGGTCTAACAGTAAAGCTTCACTCTTTAGAAATAAAAATCAAACTGGACTTCTTTCACAAAACTGATAAAATTTTTTGAACATGGGAGTGTACATTATCAGAAAAAATTGACACTAAAACCATAAATATATCCAAAGAGCCATTAATACACTACACAATTAAGTGGAATTTTGCCCATCTGTACTCTATATTCGAAGTTTGTTGCCCTTTTTGTACAGGTGGTATCTGATTTTAGCAATTTTTCTTATTCTTACTGTCGGATGCTTGTTTAATAAAAAAATCAGATAATTTACAATCTAGAAGTCTGTTTTAAAAAGTCTGGAGTTTATATACAGCTCTAACAAACCTAAAGCATTATGATTTCTTAAATGGTTAAATGACATTACTAGTTTTCATTTGTCACTTATTAACAGTAATTAGCCATTATCAGTAGTGGACCATAACAAGGTGATAAGTGAAAAGGAATGTTTAGTCTAAAACGCTTCACATGTTCTGTCCTTTCATGTATCACATAGAGGAAGTGCTTTCCACAGACACTCGTTTCCCCTTAGCATCAAGGGCTACAAAAATCTGACTGCAAAAATGCAGTGACACAGCAAGCTGACATATCAGGCACTACCTTTCATATTGGCAGCTTTAAGAGACCCACGGTATGCACAAAGATCTAGAGAAGGGGAGAAAAAACTACTACTATGAGAAGCAGACCGAACATTTCAGATGAGTTTGGCAAAGTTTTTAATCAGACAAAAGGTTGGCCATTCAGATTTACTTGTATAGGTTAAAAATATCTCTACTGAATTAACTAGTCCAATTATTGTAAGACATTTTCATTGATACTCAACATCACATGCACCAATATTGCACACATCTGCTTTGAGCTGCTAAAACAATCTTTATCTGGGTGCTTGAGATGTCTGGTTTCTGCAGCTGGAACTCAAGTCACCCAACCCAGCCAGCAGTTTCACTAAAAATTTGAGTGGTAAAGTTAAAATCCAAACCCCAAAATAACCCCAAGAGAAAACCAAGGACTTTATACAGACAATAAAATCTAAATTTTCTGCAATGGTCTTGTGGGCCCTACGGACGGGGCAACACACACGCACTGGTGAGAGGAGCACGAGCTCTGCCCCAGGGAACCATTCAGATAATGTGAAACCTGGGACCAGGGGTGGCAATGATGTCACTGTAGGGCTCCTCCTGTGTCAGCTCTATAGCTTGCTGCTTTTTCAGTACCAGGAAACTGTAGAACTTTGCAGCTGCTTGTTTTCTATTCGTATTTCTGCACAGCTCAAGCAAACTGATAGATTCTGCTCCAGTCTTAGCAAGAGCTCTCTGAAAAACACAACATTGATACCGCAAGTTAAATAGAGAACTACACAGAAACAACAATGTCTCTTGGCAAGATTCTGTTTGTTGACAACCCCAGGACACAGAGGGTTCAGAAGAATGTGAAAATTACAACATGTACATGAAAATTTCTTTATGGATCTTAGCTAAATGAAACCTAGTAGGCTTCCCAGGGATGTGTGAAAATCATTCTTGAATCTGCTGAATGTATTCCAGAAACACTGTTGACTAGAACAACATTTTATTTCTGCAACAATAGCTAACCAGTCTTTTTTGACTACAGGACAATTTTTTTCTTAATAGGAATAAAATAAAGAAAAATCAAGCTTTATTTCTAAAAATAAATGTAATTCCAAAAACAATAAAGTAAAATTTCAAAAGCTAACATTCTTTAAAAGATGCATAATTTCCCAAAGCGAAAGCCTGTTTATTTCTAAGACTCCTCTGTCTTAAACTAAGTACCCAAAGTCACTAAGATTTTCTCAAAGTCTTGGCAAGAATATATTTAAAAAACAAATCATGATTATACATCTTTTTGCTGGCCAGGACAACAACTGAAGTGTTCAATTTAAAGCAGAACTGTCTGTCCTGGAATGAATTTCAATAAGATGAAAAGATATTTGGCTGGCCAAACCAAATTATTTTATATGAATCAGACCTCAACTCCACATCTCATTGCAGATTTCATGTTTCAGCCATCCAATGTGATGCTCTTTTGAGTACATGGAAGAAAGAACTGAAAAAAGCCAGTTATGGCCAAAGAGATTTCTAAAGCTCTCTTCAGAAACTGTGATAAAACATTCAGAGAGGAAAACATTACACAGCACTACCAACTCAACATCTGCATACTTTAGAAATTATTTTTAAGCTTTTTTTATTTTAATCAGTTGTGCTGATTTGCTTTGGGGCAGAGGTAATTTTCTTCACAACAGCTCACATGGTGCTGTTTTGCATCAAGTAGGCTGGAGGTGCTCAAGGAGTTGGGAGGGGACACAGCCAGGACAGCTGACCCTAAATGGCCAAAAGGATAATCCATGCCCTGTGGCATCATGCTCTGCATTTAAAGCTGGGCAAGAGAAGAGCGGGTGTGTGACCATTTGGGATGTGGCATTCAGTGACAGCCAAATCTCATGAGTTGCCAAAATGTTTAAAGGAACAAAGGAGCTACAAACCAGGCTGCAAGGCAAAGGTAGCCCAAGAGTATGTGGAGGACAAACACAGAGACTGATAAGCAAAGGAGCAGTTTGCATTTCAGTTCAGGGTGAACATTGTGGCGTTCAGTCATCGTATCAGAAAAAGCCTCCTTAGTTCCAGCAACCAAGAATCCATCCTACAGATAGGTATTTCTGTGCAGACTGAATCCACATGCTAGAAATCAGCCAAAGTCACATTTCCACAGCTGTTAATAGATTCAGCTTCTCATGGCATAACAGTTTTCAAACTAGCCTAGACGGGAAGTAAATATCCTGTACAATGGTGTTATCCCTAGACTCTTATGAGGGTTTGCCTAAAGACACATAGCAGAAAGTCAGAGGCACTATGATTTCATCAAAAATACAATCAGTTATTTTATAATTTCAATTTCTGTGCACACGGAGTGTGGACTTGAAGGTTGAAAAACATTTAGGCGAAAAATTTTAATTCAAATATTCTCTAAACAATAAGTGACAATTATAAAAGTATAGATTTCATTTTAATACAATTATTTGATACAGATTTAATCAACTACATGCATTCTTCCCCCTCTAAGATAATTGGTATTTTAGATACCAGATTCCCCCTCTAAGATAACTGGTATTCTGTAACACTGACTGCACAGAAAGCTCATTCTTGACATTTTAACTCGGCTCAAAAGCATCAGTGGACACACTGCAAAGCTGCTTTAAGAGAAAGCAAGTGATCATGTGTACCTGAAGGCCATGGAGCATTTGTTGAGTCCTCTTGTTCCATCTCCTTTCTTCTTGATCCTGATCACCCCCTGTGCCATCTTCTTCCTGGAAGCAGGTGTAAAATAAAAGACATCAATGAAGTTTGTTACCATAGGATATTAAATATTGCAGCTAAGAGACAAGTTATCCTATTTGAAGGCAGGCTGGTTTTCTTGCAAAAAGCTACTTTCATTAAGTCGGACAAGCTATTTAAAATGAACCACACCAATAAAGTTCAAAAGTTTTTATCTAAGGCATCATAAACATTTAGTGGTTTAATCCAGCCATGGGTGAGAACAAGAGAACACTAATTCAGAACAGAATGTATATGCAAATAAAAAAATTAAATGATATAAATATTATTAAATGGTCATAAAATAATTTAAGCATTACATTTCCAAGGGCTATTTATAAGGACAGACAAAAGAGTTATTTCTTATGCCTTTTACTGAATCCACAGGCAAACATTCATCCACTTCTGGGAAACACACAAACTGATTCTACACAGAGTTCTTACTTCTTCCTCCTCCTCTTCCTCTTTCTCCTTTTCCTTCTCCTTCTCTTTTTCTGGCAGAAGTTCTAGCTCTGGTATTAGCTGGCAGATGTTTTGGGGCTCCTCTGGAGGCATTTCTACAGGTGGTATTTCCAGCTGTTGTGATGGTGGATGCTTTAAGAGCACACAATACAGTTAAACAAACAGTATCATTTTGTCAGTTCTTTTACAATAGAACAATGGTGCTACAGACCAGTTTAATAAAATCCAAGTATATAATCTTAGCCATTTGTCAGGATTTTTCATTTTTGAAAACCAAAAAGCAATTTTGTTTTGCTGTCCATATGTGTATTTTCAATCCTTTAGATTCTACTCAAACCAGAAATTATGACACCACTGTAAAGTAAAAAGGCTTTCCAGTAACTTCACTTATGCCACCATCCAAACTACTGATCTCATTCCTTGGATCAGCACATGCAAATTTAAAATCCCACATCACCAGATGCAACACTACACAAACACACTTTAACTCACTGGAACTAGTCATCTTCAAAATATCAAAATGCTGTTCTCATCAATACCAAAATGAAGGGATTAAAACATTGGTACCTACAAAGTTTCTGAAAACATATGAATTATCTTGGTGTTGAAGTGTAGTCTCAGAAAATATTTATGTCAAGAGGAAAATCCAGAAAAGAAATTTAATAGGATTTATGTAGACAGTTTTAGTAAAATTAATATATGGTACTCTGCCCCTGAATCTATAAACAATTAAGTGTTTGCCAGTAAAGTTACCTTGACACATGAAAGTGTTTCTACACGTACCCTAAAAATGGCAAAGCAACTTCTGATGTAGTCACACAGCAGGTATCACTACAGGTTGTTGCTAGAGGCCTGACCTGGCCTCTAAGATAATCACAGAATTTCCAACACACCAACACCCCCAATTACACTGACTTGGCACAGTCGATGCTGATTTCACCCTATGAAAGGGCAAAAGGAGCAGCAGCTGCCACCCTGCTTACTAAGATAATGTAACATCTAACAGTCCCATTTTACAGTGAACAACCTGTCAGCCAAGGAATGTGAAAAGGGAGGTTAAAAAATGCACAAACATGAAACACAGCATAAACAGGACTGTTCTCACCATGCAAGCATTCAGAAAAATACACCTTTCATTTTGTCTATTTCCTTCCTCCCCCCTTCACAAACAGTTTCCTTTGACACTGCATCACAGCTAGTGTCCAAGTCTATTCACAACTCAACCAGGAAATCTCTCCAGATAATCAAAGTTTTTCTTTGAAGCCTTAAGCCTGGAACACTAGGGCTGTCTTAAAAGACACATTTATGGAGCTAA
Organism: Spizella passerina; assembly: GCA_013401375.1. Taxonomy (NCBI): domain Eukaryota; kingdom Metazoa; phylum Chordata; class Aves; order Passeriformes; family Passerellidae; genus Spizella; species Spizella passerina. Next base: position 22,976 of record WBNQ01020117.1, on the reverse strand, counting down.
CACAATCCTTGCTTCATGGAAGCTGTTCATACACACTTGCCAAGCAGGACTTGATAAGCAATCCACTAGATTCCTTGAAGGCTTTTACTGGAGGAAGAAATAGAATTTCTTTATCCTACCAGCATTTCAAATGTTTCAATAAGCTTTTCAGCTAACAAAGGCACCAGAATGATACCCAGGGACAAATGCTCTGATACTACTACAGTGAATCTCAAAGGATCACAGAAAGCTCAAATCTGTGTCATTTCCTACTCAAAAAAACTGCTCATTCTCATTCTCCATAAAAACCAGTAAAAGGTTACTCACAGGTAACACTGGCTCTGGCTCCACTTGCTGCAGTTTGCGTTTGACCCCGGTCTGGGCTGGCGGCGGGGGCATAACCGACTCGTCCAGGTTGGTTCTGCTGCCTTCCATCATCGACTCCTGCAGGCGGCTCGGCTCTTCCACAATCGGCTCATCTGCATTCACAACAAATCTTCTTTTAGATACTTAAGAATGTTATTAGAAACTGTACCAAAATCCAATCTGCTATTATTTTAGAATTGAGCACTCTCAACAGCCTGCACTTTTAATCCACTGGTTCAAGCAATTCCTAAGCATCCCCTATTTCTAGGAAAAAAAAGTTATTTTATGTCAGAGATTGCATCACATCAAGCTAAACAACCATTACAAAGCTCATTGTTTCATACACAATCTTTGATGACAATACAAAGCACAGATAAAATAGAAAAATATGCTCCAAAGCATATTTTGGACACAACACAGAGACACAAACCAATGACATCTCGTTGCTGCTGCTGCTGTTGCTGCTCCTCTCTGGGAACCTCTGGGTTTTCAAAGTCTTTAAGGAACTCATCAAGATTGTCAGCTTCTCCACCTTTCCTCCTCTTTCTCAGGTCTTCTGGTACCAGAGGTGTAAGACAGCGAGTAAAGAGCTACAAAAGAAACATGACATTATTCACTATTGCAGTTCTCAGTGTCCTTTTATTTCATTTTGGATTAAGTAACTATGGCCTATCTTTTTTTATTAGTTTTTAATCTCCTCTCCAACAGTACTAACTTCTAAAAATTTATTTATCTTTGTAGCTGATCACAGCAATGTTCAAAATATTTACCTTAATTCTTTTAATATTTTTTCTTCCAATTATGAATACTGCCATCACTGTATCACTATTTATATGCTGATATCTGCTATACATGAAGCACAATTCTGAATATAGTTCCATTTAAAAATAAACTTGCACTAAAACATTACCTTCAGTAGTCTGTTATTCCACAAAGGCTGTGCAGGCAGAGAGAAAAGCTTTTCAACTCCACCGGTTTCTTTCCACATCATCAATTTCTTAGTAGGAGGTGCCAAATCCAAAGTAGTGACAATATCAGAGTAGTCACTTAATTGGGCTCGAATAGTCTTGCTGTCCAGTTCTTTCACACTGTCCACAATCAGCTTTCTCTTCCTCTTTGCTTTGGTTTCCTTGACTGTTGAGATTTTTAGCAAGCAATGAAGGTTAGCTCAAACAGGTCCCATGCTGTAAAAGAATCCTGCAAGTTCTCTACAGGTCTTACCTGCCCATATATAAAGCTGCCTCAAGAATCTAAGGCAACACTAGCTTTGGGAGAAGGATTAAAAGCTATGTGCAGTACAAAACATCAAATTCTATGAAGGCTCTCCCATAACCTGCAAATTCTTCAGTGAATTTATATCTATCTAAGCCTCAATGCCCTGAGCTGCACATGCTCCTCTCTCCCATGGTTTGCTTGATAGGCTGGTGCAAACACTGGCCACCAAGTTGAACAGAAGATGGAGCAGCTCCCTTATGAGAAAGGCTGAGAGATTTGGTTTTGCTCAGCCTGGAGAAAATGGAGCTTTTGGATGACTGAATTGTGGCCTTCCAGTACCTGAAGGGAGCCTACAAGGAAAATGGAAGGGACTTTTTACAAGGACATGTAGTGACAGGGTAAGGGGGATGGGATGGCTGCCAACTGACAGAGAGTACATTCGGACTAGATATTGGGAAGAAGTTGTCTACTGTGAGTGTGGTGACACTGGAACAGGCTGCTCAGAGGAGCTGTGGATGCCCCATCCCTGTCAGTGCTCAGGGCCAGGCTGGATGGGGCTCTGAGCAACCTGGTCTAATGGAAAGTGCCCCTGCTCATGACAAGAGAGTTGGAACTAGATCTTCATGATTCCTTCCAATCCCTTCCAATCACAGCTTTAAAATACCACACCCACTTTTTCCCCTAAGCCCTACCTGAGCTTTGGTAGAGTTAATGTGGGTGGTTATTTTAACTGCAAATTTCTGACCCTGTTCTAGGATAACACAACTGTGCTCACAGCCTGTACTCTGCAGCAGACCCTCAGGCTCTGCTAAATGCTCTTTGCTGGAGCAGATGAGCTGGTCCCCTGCTGCCAGCCTGCCACGAGAGGGCAGTGCCATGGCTCTCCCACTGGCCAAGCAGGGAATCAGGGCCTGGAGCTCAGTCTAAAAGCACAGGACAAGCTACTTTCTTTCCAGATATTAATTTTTTAATAAAGCAGGAGTCAGTATATAATGAGCCAAACAGTATCTTGCATTAAAGAAAAATATAAGGAAAATCCCTACTTAGTAGAAATTCAAATGCAAGGTGCACCTCCTGAAATCAGCAATTCATTAAAGCTACAAATCACTAGAACAGCGGTCATTCTCAGTGTAAACAGTCAGTCCTGTCCTTCAAACACAGCTTACCAAGAACTGTGCTGCACTACAGATACCACATTAGAATGAAAGACATGCTGAGCTCCATTTCAACTCAGTGCATTTTAACTAGCATATTTATCTAAAGCTACAGTATCATGCTGTTACATGCACTGACTGCAGAAGCTACAAACTAGTATTCTCTGACACCATCCATGTAAGCTACCTCTCTGGAAGGTACTGGAGGGCTACTATTAGAATAAATGGAATTCAGCACTTGATCCCAGCTTTCTCTCCCAAGTGAGAAGCAGAGTCAGCAGCAGTGCTAGACATTCCACTTCATTTCCACTCCATCAAGCTAAGGGGGTCTCTGACAAACTGCACAGTACTCCCCTGCAGCTCACTCACCAGTTATGTCAATAGGCTCCAGAGCAAAAGCCTCCTCTTCATTGGGGACGAGCGTTGTCTGATCAGTCATGGTTGGTAACGGCTCCACGGGATCGACCGAGTCTGGGCTGTCCGGGCCTCCCACTGCCAGAGACAACGAGAGCCTTGCACTAGGTCAAAACACCAACAGGCTGGGCCACCCCTCCCATCCCCTCCTCCACACCTCCAGGGGGCTTCCCACACTTCACACTTTTCAGCTTAGTATGCTTTTCAGGAATTAGAATCCAAACGACATGAGTTGAAAGTAATTCTAGGTCTGGTCCTGGATCATACTCACTTGATACATTATCATCATCATCCATATCATCGTGGGGAGGCTGCTCTGGCATCATTACTCCACTTTCTGAGAGTGCAGGTGGGTCATCAAAAATACCACCATCATTATTACTAAGAAGTTTGTCATCTGAAGAAACCATATGGAAGAATCAGTTTTGCATCCACAAATTCATGAAATAAGTATAGCCAAATTTACAAACAAGTACAGACAAGTTTATTACAACACAGATGAAGCTAGTGCAAAAGTTAGAAAGAACTTTTAATGCTGACATAGAAGAAGGTAGCAGTGCTCTTTCAAGGGGCTTTTCAGCTCTAATTCTGAGCTTAGAGATAACATTTATTACCATATATTTGTATCTTACATCTAATTTTTTACAACTTTGTTTTAAATATGCCCACACTTAATATGCTGTGAGTCATCTATACTGCTGTAGTACTCACAAAACAGAATATATGCTCAGTGCACATACACACACACATATATATACATATATATATATATATATACACACACAGTGTGAGTATAAATACTCACTGTACAAGGCATAACTTTTACAGGATCTGGCAACAAAGGAAACAACTTCCCCTCATCTACCCAAGAACTAATTAATTAAGGTAGGAGGTAGGATAGAGGAAAAACAAATTTCTCGAACTTACCCAATATTCCACCATCATTTCCTTCCCCAAAATTATCATCTTTGTATTGGTCTTCATATTCCAGGTGATTAGATTTCTCATTGAGGTGACTGGTGCTCTGTTCAGGTTCCAGGAGGAGATTGGAAGCACTTGTGCTCACCAGCATGTCATCCTCAAATGCACTACCTTCTCTCATCATCTCACGATCATCCATCCCAAAGTCACCTGCAAGAATATAATTGCACTGCTCTAAGTGCTAAAAAATTCAAGATGCAAGAGACCTACCTAACTGATCAACAAAGGCCCATATGTAGGACCAAACTTTAATTCAATTAATCCTGTTTGCAGAGTTAATAACAGGATGTTAAGGAATTGTGACCAGCAATACCATAGCATAAAATACTGTTCAAACAATTATAAAAATATCTCCTTTTCAAAGCATTTTATTGTACTTATTTGAATTGATATTAGCAAGATCCTACTGAACTTTATCTGCACAGAAACCAAAGAATGCAATGGAATTCAAAGACATTGTGCCTTCTGCCTCGAGGCTGGGCTTCAATTACAGGGAACCAACCAACACCCAGTCAACACCATTTTTAGGTTATTCCTTCAAAACTGTTACTGAATTATGGTTTACAATACTGCAGGTTAGGAACTAGACATTCAAATAAAACTGTCTTCAGGTTTTGATTCAGATGTTAGAAATCTGTCCTTGAAAAGATATCTAAAGGAGCAAACTTGTCACCAGTGACTGATTCAGCTTTAGAAATGTCCCACTGCTTTCTGACTGAGAGCATGCTTATGATTAAAGCAACAGCTCACTTCATATTCACATCACATTTTGAAAATTATAATTGTCACAGTACTTCAATGATTAACTTGACTGAATATTCTTCAGCTTTTCCTTCTGTCTATTCTAGGCAGCTAGAAGTTTGCTGAGCATTAGAGGACAGTCCTTCTGGAAAAACTGACATGAACAAACTAAAAATTAAACATACAAAACCACAGCATGTTTGATCTAATTTGTTTAGAATTCATTGGGCATTCCATAGTAATTGCAAAACCATATCTTACAATAACTAATATTAGCTAGTAACACATAATAACACATCGGATCTTTACCAAAGTCATTGTCCTGGAGGATACTGATGTTGCCTACTTCTTCTCTCATTGTAATTTCTTCCACTCTACTCTGGTTCAAACTGAACTGCTGAGCCACATCAATATCACTTAAACAAACAGAAGGCAATTATTAAAAATCTCATTAAAAAACAAAGAACAGATAAAGGCTGCTGAAATAAACATGACATTATTCAGTAAAAAACAATTTTACATTCAGGTCCATTATTGAAAAAAATAAAGGTGAACACTGAATAGAAACTACTACTTAAAACAGTGAGACCATTAATGGTTTAAACCTATCATCCAAATTGCATTAGCTTCTGGGAAATGTATCAGTAACCTCTCTGACTCCTTGCTGTGTTGGGATTACTAATTTCAAAGAGCAAATTAACAATTAAGAAAAACCTTCCACCCCTTCAACTTCAAAACCTATTAATATACTTTATCAAACACTGTATTTTGCACCACTACCAAGCTAACAACCTTTGTGGTGTATTAAGGTACATTTCTTACAAATACACAGAAATTTTTGCACTTTCAAATTAGTATATACTCTAATTTGAATTTAAACTAAATTGAACACTGAGCAAGCTGGATTCTAAAAATTCCGTGATGAATAACTCAAATTAAAAAAAATAAAATAATAAAAACCATCAGTTTTTTAAAGTTTAAGAACTATTCAGGTTGTACACTTGTTGTATACGTGTTATATGTAAAAGTAACCCATGAGTATTAAGAAGATTTAAGAATTAAAAGTGCCACTTTGAAAGGTCAACAACATCCCCATAAAATTAATCTTGTCCAACCTAAGGATGTATGTGATGTAGGATGCCTTGCATAGAAGAAAAGTTATAATAGGTATCTGAGTTTTTGAAAAGCTCCTGTAAGGACAGCTTTCAGTTAAAGTCAATGCTACTATGAACTTAAAATCAACACAAAAATGACTGCACACTTCCTTATCAGTATATATGAAAGACTTAAGAATAGAAGTTACCTACAGACTATTTTTTTACATTCAGCAATGAGTTAGCTGTTTCAAACCAGGTTCTCCTCAACTAAAACAAATTCTCAATGTCATGGAAATGGACAAAACCCCAAGCTTACTCTAGATCAGGGAGTGGTTGGTCAAAATCGTGGAACTCCTCAGGTAAGGTAATAGCATTATAAGCAGCCTCTCTGTTTTCCTCAGGCAAATCAACAACTCCTGCAAGGAAGAACACCCAGACATCAGTTCCCATTCCTTACAAGGACAGCATTTTTCACTTTGCCATTAGCATTTTCTCTCTGCGTGGGCCTACTGTCTTTAAATTTGTTGAACTGAACTGATGCTGAGATACCTACAAAGAAACCTTAGATAATGGAAGCGAGTGAAATTCAAACTAAATTCAAAACAAATATCCTCAAGCCCTTGCACTGTCTGTATAAAATAATGTTTGTCTAGCACTATGCCGAGCTGTGCAGCCAACACAGGCATCATATTTCACAACTCTACAGGTACCTGCTCCACAAGAATTTTATCATGATACATGGTATGAGCTGCTGAGTTCTACACCGCAGGGGCAGCACAGCGTGACTGCTTTGCTATTGGTCCTTTATTCAGTTCCATCAGCTCCAGAAGTCCTGGAACAGAACTGATTGCACTTGGGGCTCACTAACTCATAGGCTTCTGCACATAAAAGAGCTGTATTACCAAAACCACCACATACCTTTTCTTATCCTCCAGAGATGCTTACTCTTATTCAGCAGGCATTCTCAGAGCATGAATATCAGATTGGGCATCACAAAACCAGTGCCAGCAGTTGGTCTCTCTGTTTTATTCAAAGTCTTAAAGGGTCAGGGCACTTGAAAGTGCATGGGAAATGCAGGTTCAATTCCTTCTGTAACTTGCAGAAGATTTGAGCTCTATGCTCTGCCTTCTGACCCACACATATAACACAGGCAATTCTGAGGTACAGATACTTCAGAAACCCTCTGCTCACTGTGCTCTCCTCTGCAATGAATAATCAAAGAACCACTGTCCACAGAGACCAGGAACAAGCACGAGTCTGTAGCTTACTCATCATGGTACCTGACCAGGAATGAAGACATCTAGTCCATCCTTTCAGGGCTGTTCAGTATTTTTACTTGTCTGCTGCTTAAGATGAAACATGTAAATGATTCTCAGAACAGAAAGCTGATAATCTGAAAATAAAGACCAGTGCCTCAGCTTCTGTCAGGCCAGCATGCCACTTTTTGTAAATCTTGATTTCAAGGTGCTTCGACATGCACTCTGTTAGGAGAAGGAAAATGGGCTGCCTTGTGATATTAAAATTATGTTCTTATTATAACCCAGGGGAGTTAAACATAGTAATAAAGAAAAAATTAGCAACAGTCAACAAATTGCCACTGAAAGCTACATAAAATTCAGTACTAGAACTGAGTGCCTGAATTACAACCTGTAGATCAGGAAATGAAGATAAAGGCATTACATACCTCAACTTTTCTCAAGTAACTGCTGTACTGGCTTTCAAGAGTTGCATTTTTAAAAAACAAAAAGTCTGCCTCAATTTCAGCTTTTAAATCTATTGCACTCACTAACTTAAAAAGGTAGAATATGATTTAGCAGCTGTGAGCATCCAGCAGCATCAGTGCCACAGCTACACCTCAGCTGAGAAAAAGTTCCCCAGGCCAAAATTAAAGAGAACTATCTATAAAGACACAAAAGAATGAAAGCCAATTAATTGACTGCTGGATAGAAAAGTAATTTCAGGTATTAATATGGCACCCCATTTTAATGCAAAATATTTAAGTAAGCAACTACAGAGTGGGAAATTATGCTGCAAAGATAAAAAAGAAAACTATCTTTGATGCCCACATTACAGTCCACATTATTTTCAGAAACTATTATATGAAAGTGGCAAAAAACTAGCTTACTTTCAAATTTCTTTTGTAACTCATAGCGAAAGAATCCTGACCCTTGATGGAAACCAGTTCCCTTCTGTGCTTCTATTCAGTAGGGGACTGGCCTTTTTCAGACAGAAGGTAAAAACCATGCAGTGTATTTCCATTTAACATCATACACCAGCCACAGCCAAAATTGTGAGTGGGATTTTACTGAATCAGCATTGATAAGAGAAGTTTTTGTTCAGAATTCAGTTAAAAGATGTTTTTCAGCAGACAACTCAGCCAGCCAGCCAGCTGCAATAATTACTTCTCCTATAACCTACACCTTTATGGAATTATACAGACATAAGAAGGCAGAATTGTATGCCTTCTTAATAAATACATTTATCAATGTAGCTTTTCAGAGAGTGCTTAGATAAAGACAGATACCTGGACGAAAAGCCATCTTAATCTTAATGAAAGCCTCATTACAGTCTGCAAGAAGATATTTTGCTTTCCTGTGGTAGATTCTAACAACGCCTAGTAAAAGATGTCCTGAGGTTCGAAGTGCCATCTTCACCTAAAAACACATTGCACAGTCAGTGAATTAAATGTATCCTCAGTATTCCCTTAAATGACACCTCAGTCAGATTTACATGAATTTTCTCAGTAAAATCAAATATCTAAAATAAGTATAAAAATCAGCAGAAATTGAAGAAACAAAGAATGCAAAGTCTACAGTTCAAGATGATACCCTACTACATTATTTATAGATGACTTAGCAAATATCACTAAATTAATAGCAGCTCACCCCAGGAATTCCCAAACACTGCTCTGTCTAGTTAAAAAATAAGTGACAAAGCCTATTTTTACAACATTTGCTTTTCTCCCACCTTTGCTATTTCAACTGTGGGAAATGTGAAAAATACAAAAAGTTGGGCAGCCATAAATAATGATTTGATTAAGTAAAACCTGGTTAAATACTGTTAGCTACCTCTCTATTTTCTGTCCTGAAATGAGAAACAGTGGAAGATGTGGAGCGTCCATAAACAAGCACTGCCACCGTAAAACAATTTTAAGTTCCCTTCCTCTTCAATCTCACTGCTTTACTATGTAATGAAATATCTACTGTGGGAACTTAAAACTGAAAAAAAGTAATTCACAGAAGGACTCTAAGTATGTTAGGCTGAAAGACCATGAAATTTGTGTTGAATGGTACATGGAATAATTATCTCACAGAAAGAGTAAGCAAATACAGGATTTAATATCAATGTAAGAATTCAAGATTTTTATTTCCTCCAACACCTTTTTAAAATTTCAGCTAATGAACTGTTACATACAAAGTTAAATATATGAAGAAATGCCTATTAGTTTCTCCTTTCTCTAAAAGAATGCTCCAGCTCACTAGTGAGACTACGAACATTATCTTCTTCCTAAATCCTTCCAAAAGTGATAATGAAACAAATCACTATTCTAGAAGAGTAAGCATCTCTGTGATCGTACAATACACTTTTTGCTTACACTTAGCACCTCTTCTAAAATCTAGAGTAGCACTATAAAAACTGTTAACATTTGCATCAACCAAAATAAAGAGATATAAGTAAGTTTTCTTTTGTTTTCAAGTAGTTGCTTTTTTATAAGACATTGACATCTGTTAAATGACAAAAATCACAACTGTACCATCCGTTTTAAGATGAACAATTTCATTGTCATGAGTAGTAGAAAGGAAGAAAAACATGTAAAAACATTAAGCTACTTAAAATTTCCTCCCATTTCACAAGAGTATTATTTCACATCCAAACACATCTTTCCACCCTTTCAAATGGTGGAAAGCATTTTAAAGGGTGGAAATAGCAACATTAGGAACTTTATTTGCTTCAGTGACCCAAATAGTAATTACCACCTGCAGACTCAAGTTCTTTTCAGTACAAGGTCACAGGACACTGGTGTAGAACAGATACCTTTGGGGAAATGATGCTCTCCACGCTGCTCTCCAGGTTACATTCAAACACATGGGCTTTGGTCAGCTTCTTATCCCAGTGGGCCGCCAGCCAGATTTTGGCCAGCGGCCCACGTTTGCTCAGGACAAAGTGGGCATAGAACATGGTCCCAGATGTCTAAAACAAAGTGCAAACCTGCAAAGAGAAAGGCAAGTATTTCTTTCCACATTTTTTATTTTATGAGAAACATCCTTGCAAGCACCCCCTTTATCCTTAGAAGAAGTACACATATTTCATTTTTAACCACTGAGGTCCAACTATTTGTTTAGTATGTTTAAGAAGCCAACACTTACAAATGGTAAGAGCATATTACATGGATAATGTAATGTAATGTATGTATTACAGAAGAATTACAAAGCAGAAATAACACCCACTTAACAACCACACACACAACTTAGAAATGCTTACCATCCCTCAAGAAACCATAATCTTGAATCTTTTTACATTTAAGGTAATGATACCAAACTCTCCTAATGCAAAGAAGCACATCTCAGTTTTCACTGCACAGTAGTTTTCTATGACTTCTTTCTACTTTTAGTTCAGTAGCTGCTACTCTCCTATATCAGTATATATTGTTCCAGCAAAAGATTCCCCTTTATAAAATATACAGCCCTAAATCTTTTTGGACTTCACTATAATTTCCTTCCTAAACAGAAAGCACAACCGTGTTTTCTATTTCTGAACAGACTGTTCTCCATTTCATATTTTTTAAAATCAAGTGTTGATAAAAGTGGTGAGAAAATTGACTGCATTATTCCAAACTTCCTTAAGATTCCATTTTCTTTCTCCTTCTCCAGAAATAAAAAGACATTCATATCTATTTATCTAGTAATTACTTTGTTACAACTGATAAGATGCCAGCACATCAAACCATGGGGAATCAGAACAGCATGATGCCTTATGATTTAAACATGCCACTCCCATGCATGAGGTAAAGACATGATTCAGTTAACTACAACTAGAAGAAAAGTTTGTTTTAAAAAAGTAAAAGAATCTCCACAAAGTTTTTCCAGTAGTTTCTATAGCCCAGGAAAATTAATCAAAAGAACAGAAAAGGCACAACAAGTGCATTTTAGTTTTTCCCTCCTCTACGCCCACAGCAAAACTGCCAGAGGAAGCACAGCAAGTCACAATTGATACTGCTCAGAATTTAAGTACAGGGGCAAGAGAAGCTCTGACATTACTGATTCAGTGGAAATAAAGCCAACCTCCAGACATCTGGAGAATAAATGAAAAAATGTACATCTCAAAGTCAAGTCCAAGAAAGATGGGCATGAGCAAGTTTTTCTAGGAAGCACATTGAAATAAATTTTGGATAAACATTATCTAAAGGAAGGTATTATACTCCCCCCCACCAAGGATATTCTAGAAGACATCACACTGTCTTAAGGCCAGCAGACAATTCAATCCTTGCATATTTTTGAAGGCCTCAGTATTTCTGTATATGCAGAAACATAACTTTGCAGCACAGCACTTTAATATCTTGAGTTGCTACCAAAACCACGCAACAGTGAGCCTGTAATTACCTCTGAACATGAGGAATAGGGGAGAACACAAACATAGAGTAAGCAAAACCACTTGTATTAATCCATTAAAAGCATTCAACAACAGCTGCAAAACAATGTACTTTGGTTAGTGGAGTTTGGCACATTTATTAAAACAGATAACATGGGTTTCACAAACTTCAAACTTAGAGTTAACTGAAAAGATACTTAAGTTTCCTATTAAATGTGAAACTCACTGTTTGGACAACTTGGATAAAATCTATTTATCTATCACTTTAAATCTGTTTCTCTTCATCCATCACTGAAGCCTTGCCATACTGAAATACACAAAGGGAAACAGTGACAATCACACTACAGATAGTTTTAAGGTGTGTTTCAATCTGAACTGTTATTAACAAATAAGGATTCTATTACCTAAAGCAGTAATTTCTTGTCACATGAGTCCCTGCCACTTCCAAATTCCAGCAGATGCTCTGCATGGCAATAGCTGGGTTACAGCAACTGTACAATCCCACCTTTACAGTTCAGCTGTTTAGCACCTCAGCTCTTCAAAGTGAGCCCCAAAGGCTGCTCCTGCTTTCTCCAGATTTTGTCTTTCTTTTCAGATTCTCCCTTTTCTGCATTTCAGGCTTTTTGTCTGATCTTTAATTCATAGCACAGTATGTTGATGCAGTGGGATAAAGGGAGAAATAGATTTTCTGGCATAATTTGAGACTGGGACAAATGTTAAGGGAACCAAGAGTTTCTACAAGTGGCAGAGTGCTCAGGCAGTCACATAGAATATATCACTGGCTGAAAAGCAACTCCTAAGAATCCACAAAAGGGTAGCTGATGACTCTTAAAAAGCTTGTAAAGTAAAATACAACTGTCAATTTTTGAAATTGACTGGATATGAAACGGGACCATAAAACTTGTTCTAAGAACTTTGGTATTCTTTGTTTTGCTTGCATTTCTCTAAGGCAAAAAGAGATTGTACTCACACAAGGCCAGGTGGGACCACATCCAGATCTTGCCAAATCAACCTTTAAAAATATCTGCAACTTTATTGCCATTAACTTTGAATTTGCTGCAATGTACCACAATTATTCTCAGGTTTTCTCTGCCTAACTTGGTCAACAACTGCACAATTTAAAAAATACAAAAGTATAAAAAAATCTCCACTACTCAATGCTCTTCTCTTCACTGCACTTCTACACACAAAATGAAATGCAAAGCAGAACTAAATAATACTGGTCAAACACAGGGTCTGAGCCAGAATGTGCCCATTTGACCTTCTCATCTGAGACTCTGCCAATTGCCCCTTCCAAAGTAGCAGTAACAAAATTTGGTAGGTGGTGTAACTATAGGCTTCATCTTAACCCTCAACTCATATTTCATCTTAAAATCTTTGCTCTGACTAGAAGAGCTAACTGTCTAACCTCTGAAGAGCACACTGGCATAGTTAGTCCCATTCCTTAAGGCATGCAGAAAGGTGCTTAATGAACTAAGAGCTGACAATAGGCAGAACATTCAGCATATTTTTATTTGACTGTGGCTCACTCTAGCTCATTAAACCCACTCATCAGCTGCTCTCACTAAGTTAGGTTATGTACATACATCAGTCCACAACTAAAGTTCAGTCTTCTGTTGTTTTACTGTCACCTACTTTTGGTCCTTGTAAAGCTTTTCCCAAACCAGTCACACACAGACAAGTAGACAAATTCCACACTACAGTTTAAGAAATTAGCCAGTCATTTTAATTAATTTGTACTTATGCTATCCCTAAATTTCTCTTCTTTGCTGGTTTCTCCCCACCTGCATAATTTCCTCCTAAGCTGTTTCTGCTCTGCTAAGCCCAGGCAGCCCTGGGTGATCTGGGGAAGGTTGAGATCACCCTGTGCACCTGCATCAGTCTGAGCTGGCCCTACCAGACTTCAGAAGTTCAGAAAAACCACCCTCACCCTGAAACTGTTCTTTGAATTCTTCAACTTTAACTCATAACCCCTTCACTCTCCAATCCTACTTACATCACTAAACTTCCCATGTGTGGGCACTCGCTAACGCTGCTTCCCTGGCAGGTTTTGGTACCACACTGAACATCTGGCGCCACTGAAAACAAAAATCATCACAAACTCCACTAACATCGCCTTACAGCTCCAGGCCTCTTTTTGCCACTACCTTATCTGATCTCCTTCCTTCAATCACCTTTAGAATTGTCTGGTTAATCCACATTTATCTGAATTTTAATATATTTCTTTGTGCCACCTGCAGCTTTACTAAAGCTCAGTGTCAAGTCACCTTAATTTCTTACGTCTAAAAATTCAATTATTGAAAAAGATAAAACTGAACTAGCTCAACTTTACATACCTTTGGTAAATACATACAACATTTTCCCTTTGTCTCTAGGTCTTGTTTCTTGCATCAACAATCTGTCAGAAATTCTGGAGCTGAGGCTGCACCACCAGGTCTACTAATTCCTCAAACCCCTCCGTTAGAGGAACTGCACTCGCTGCTCTCCAGTTACAATACACCACACACCTACACAATCAGACAGAACAGCGCCCCACTCAGGTTACCAATTCAAAAGACAGATCACTTACAAGTACTGTAAGAGCTGGAAATTACTGAACCCTCTGAACACCACTGTCCTCCTCCCTCAATTCCACATTCCCACCTAACCCTCAGCAGGTATCCTGCCCTTGCCCCTACACTCAGAATGCTCAACCAATAGAAAATAAATCTCATTAATTTAAGGCCCTGCCTCCATTATCCCAACCTATTTCGTGAAATTCCAGATCCAATTCAAACTAATAAATGTGCATAAACCATGTACTAACACACTCTTAAAGGTATGTAAGTTGACCATTTTACTCCATCTTTTGCAGTTATTTCTCTGCACTGTTCATCCAAGAGCCCAAATGTAAAAAGCTTTTTAAAATTTCACCTTTAAGAAGTTAAACTGATGTGGTAACTAAACCAAATACTCTAATTTCTGTGGGAAATCCCATGGTATAAGCAAGACATGATTAATTTGTTTGGTAATTTAAGTTTATTGTAGGTCCCACTAGCTTTTTGCTCCTCCTTTTATTACCCCTATCAAACCTACTTCCTCTCTAGTTAAAACTTTAGGTGAGTGGGCCTTGCTTTCCCAAATTGTGTAAAATGTCTAATATTTATAAATGAACCTTCATAAAATAAAACAGAAGCCTGGCCCCAATAATATTTTGATGTCCCCCGGTTTTGATAATGAGTTCTACTGAGTAGGAGATTAATGAAAGTGTGCTTATCACCCACATTTGCACAATGTGGGCCTTAATGGTAACTTCTCCAAATTTACAGTAGTTTCTTTATGTGTCTGAATTTAAGGAAAAGCTGTTTTCAATGAAAGATGCCAATAAGTCACAGTGACCCCAAGTTTCCTTTGTTATTGATAAAAACAACGCGCTGTTTTATATTTAACAGAAGCGTTTCTAATCAGGATCAGAGAAATCTTAAAAACAATAGCAAGATTTCCAACAGTGTCCATAAGAGCAAGATCCTGGTTCTTCAAAAGGCCGGCATTTTTAAAGGCCCTTTTATTTTCAGCTAAACAGCCACAGTGTCCAGAAGGGAGCTCATTGCCGCTAGAGAGCCTGTGAGAACATTCAGTATCCTGCCCCATCCATGGCAGAGGGAAAACTGCACTCAAAACCAGAAGAGTGGCAAATGGAACTTTGCTCCCGTCCCTCTGCCCAGACCGCAGCAGCCTCGCTGTCCGTTCAGCAGGGCTCGGTTACAGCGCTGGGCTCGGTTACACGGCGGGGCTCGGTTACATCGCGGTGGCCCCCGGGCCTCCCCGCGGCTGCCCCGTGGCCCGGCTCTCCCCGGGAAGGCCCCCGGGGCTCCGCTCGTGTGGCCGCTCCAGGTGCGCGGACCCCGCTCCCCACAAGCCCTGTCCGTGCCGCCGCCAGGCCGCGCTCAGGGCCCCGCCTCAGATCGCCCCGGACACCGGCCCCGCGCAGGGTCCCGGGGCGGCCCTGCCCTTCCCAGGGAGCCCTCGGTGTCGCGGAGCACCAGGCGGGCCCTCCCCGCCGGGAGGGTTCAGCCGAAGAGCTCCGAGGCCGAGCATGACGGCAGCACCCCGAGAGCGGGGCTGCAGCTGGGCCCGGCTGGGCCCCTTCGAGCGCCGGCAGCGACCGCGGCGGCCGGAGCCACTCCTTACCCTGCTCCGGGCCCGGGGACCGCTCGCTGCTCCTGCCGAGCCGAGCCGGGCCGGGCCGAGCCCGAGCCGAGTCGAGCGGCACCGAACCGAACCGAAGCAGAGCCGAATCCGAGCCGGGCCGAGCCGAATGAAGCCGAAGTGGAGCCGAGCGGAGCCGAGCCGCTCGCTCAAGCAAACAAGATGGCGGCCGCGGTCCTTCCTGCGCGCGAAGGCGCCGTTCAAACCGCAGGATGTTTACGGTCAAATTCCCCCCCAACGGGCCCCGGCCCCGCCACTGCGCGTGCGCGCGGCCCCGGGAGGCAGGGCAGAGCCGCGGGGGTGACGAAACGGCCGCTGAGTGACAGCCGCGCGCGGGCCCCGCGGGGGGCGGGGCCTCGGCGGGGGCGCGGCCGGGCTGTGAGGGTGCCGCGCCCCGCCCCCGTTGGGCCCCGGGCGGGCTGTGCGATGTCGGGTGTGAAACGTGCTAAAGAATCGCTCTGTTCTCTCACAGCCCGGCCCCGGGAGGTGTTCCTGATCTCCGCAGCTTCCCCCTCCTGCCAGGGTGCTGCAGGTGTTCGTGCTGTGGGGTGGTTTGTTCTCAAGGGGAACAACTGCGGGCGCCGCTCACTTTCTTTGTTCAGACCAATTTGATTTCGACTGTACATAGAAAGGTTTTGTTGCTTCTAATTTATTGATTTATGATGGCCGCGTATAATGTGATGGAGAGGGAAGTATGGCTACAACAGGACTCTAACAGAAGGAGTCAATCAGTAGGCAAAAGCAATGGACAGGGAAAACAAGGACTGCTTTGGGAAATGTATTTTTCTGGTCTCTCCCAGGCATTAGGAAGTCTAATTCTATGAGTACACACCATTCTGCATGAACACCAAACAGCCTTTGGCCCAAAGAGACAGAAAATTCAAAAAACTCAAAATAACCTTTAAAATAACCTCTGAAATTATACTTCTAGTGCAATGGATCATCAGTTTACAAAGATAATGTCAGAATAGCAAGAAAATCTGCCTATTGAGGGTTTAAGGAGTATTACTGCTATTTGTGACATTCAGATAATAAATCTTAAGGGATGATAACGTCAGCAAATAATAGTTAATAACATGCAGGTTCAGTCTCCTGGTTCTCTTTCCTTAGATTAAATTTTGACGATTTCAGCATTCATTTACGTTCATAATGTCTCACTAGAACCTTTATTCAGAATAAACATTGATTCTGTGTATGTCCCACATGGATTTCTGCCAGGTGTAGTAATATGTCAAGGTTTTTCGTCTGCAAGAAAACATTTGCTGTGCCACTGCTCTCCTGTATCTCCATGTGGAGTTGGAGCTCCGGGCACTGACCCAAGGAGTGTCCAGACCATCGACCACTGGCCTGCTGATAAGACACTCTCATTAATTTAACAGTGCTGATACACTGGATTGCATCAAGGTCCACCAGGAGTGTGGACCAGCGAAGCTGCCTCATTTGCTGCTGTAGGAAATGGCCCCCGGCAGCAGAGTGCCCTGCAGAGCAGTGGCAGCACAGAGGTGCAGCCAGAAACCTCAGCGCTGCCCACCCTGGCCCGCGGTGCTGCTGCAATGGCCACAGCACAGCTGGGCTCTGCCTCCTGCCCTGCTCACTTGGGTCCCTTGTAGTGTGAAATCCTCCTCAGCTTACCTCACTTGGGTCCCTTGTAGTGTGAAATCCTCCTTCCTCTGGCTCAGCAGACACTGAGGATTGGTTAAAATTGCCTTTCTAGCTACCGTCTACCACTTACCTGTTTAGAAGCCCTACACCATTGACTGAGCAGAAGCTAACGACAGGAAGGAATTATTATTACTATTTTTTCTTTGGTTGTCACAACCAATTCCTCAATAGCTGCCCACTAAAAAAAGTAAAATAATAAAAATGTGTCTGTTCTTTTTCTCATGCTCTCTACTGTTTGAGCAAGCAATTCTTTCTATAAAGGACATCCTTTTTGAGAGCAAAACTAGGAAGCTCTAGTTAAATTTTTGGCACTACCTACCATGTAGTTAAAAGCATTAAGGTTATATATAGGTCCAATCTTTTCCAGATTACTCTCTGTAGTTGGTTTTCCATTTTTCCAAAGTTTAGTTTTCAGTTTTTCCATTCTTTGTTATTATAGGGCTTTAAATGTACATACTTCAAAGAAGCAAATTTATGCAAATCCCAGAGAGTTTATAGACTAAATTTGGCTCAGTTTAAATTTAAAGGATTTGAATTGTTATCACATCTGTTTCTTGTGGCAGTATGTGACTACTGCGAAGATCAGCCAGTAATCATGTCCTCTAATTTATTCTTGAATGTATTTTAAAATAATGCCAGTCTAATTTAATATTATTTATTTTTTCCAATGTCTATTCAGTTTGATATTTTTATGTTTCATCTAAAAGGAATGCTTCCTTCATCAAAATTAAAACTGAAGACAATTCATTTGCATGGTCTAACGTTAATTGCCTGATATTACAATGTTTCATTTGTATTCTGGAGGTAAATGCACTTCATGAACAAATTGGTGTTTAAACTTCAGCATAATTTTCAGATATTCTGCTAAAAATTGAAGCAATTACTGTACAGTAAATAAGGAAGTTCAAAATACAGTGTGTGTTAGAGCTCATGTCTACTGAGTTCCATCCACTGACCTATCAATTTTAAAATACCAAAAGTAAGTTTTCTTCATTATTAATAATACATTAAATTACCACATGGCTCGTTCAAATTTTTGTCATTGAGTCAAATATTTTTCAACCTTTTGCACTTAGGCTCTCATAAAGGTCTTAAAATTCTTAAAATAAAATTCTTAAAAAAATTTTAATTCTTAAATTCTTAAAAAAAAAAATTCTCCATTACTGATTTTGTTTGCAGTTTTGGGGTTTTTTTAACTCAGCTTGAAAGTGCTCTGAATGCCCTGGCCTGAGACACACAACGTAAGTGATCTCCCTGTCCCCATTTTTTTCTCAGGAGCTCCCACCAGCACTGATTTGTATGCGGCACTCCGTACTTTGCTGAGTTTCTCCTCGGGCTCTGCTCAGACACATGCATTCCAGATGGTGCTTAAAAAAGCAAGTTTGTGACTAGGATGTACACTCCTGCTAGCATTTAGCAGATCACATTATGCAGTGACATTTAGGAAGAAACTGAGGCAAGAAGCCTATTTTTGTTTTCAGCTTTGGTCAAGCATTTCTGTCAGGCAATCATAAATTTGCAAGTGCAGAACAACTTCATTTATATATATAAATAACTTTCTCTTAGGAGAAAGGACAACATGTTTTCATTACTTTGGATTAACTGAAGTAATCATTTTTCCCTGACAAACATTCTCCCTTGAAATTTGAGATCCAAATCCGCTCTTGAGTCGCATGCCCATCCTCCAGTTCCTTCCAATCTAAGCTGCTTTGCCCAATCACTTCCAAGTATTGGCAACAATAAATTGCTTTTTTGAGCCATCAAACAAGAAACTCAGGATAGTCGCAGTCACACTTCTAACTTGTGAAGTAGAAGGAAAAATACCATAACTTGTGATTTGATCCTCTAAAAACTTCAGCATTGCAAGGCAGATAATCCAAAGTTTGTCCAGTATGTTGGGACCTTGTCTGAGGAGCAATTTCAGCCTGTCTTTACAGCAAGTCAGCTTTGCTGCAGCTGTACAGGAGAGCCAGAGGTCCTGGAAAGGGACCTGTCATGCAAGAGCATACAGACAGAAGTTTTCAACTGTAAGCCATGACTGCCATTAGGTCATCCATAGGTGAAATGGTTTCTGAAAATGGCATTCAAATGTACCACAAAATCACTGTGGTACTCTGTTCTGAGCATTAGATAGACATTTGTATACAAATATTTGCACTCTGGCTGGTAGTTAAGATTCTTCATTTCAGTGTGGGCCACCTGCCACAGATCCCATGTGAAGTACATGAAAATTGAGAATAACTGAAAACACTGGTTTCTTGCCACTTGGCCTTTAGTTCACAATACAGCCTTTTACCAAAAGCTACAAGCAAAAAGGGTTTATGCTTGCTGGGAATTCTTTACATGGCAAGTCTGAGATATTTCCTACCAGTGTATTTAATTTGAGGANTACCAGCTGTTCCCTTCTGAATTGGACTTAGGCCCCAGAGGAGATGATCTATGTATAAAATTGCCATTACTTCCTTTTCATGACATTATTTATTATTATTACTACTATTATTAATATTAAAATAATTATTATTTCCTTTTTTCCCCATTACTATATTGTTCTTAACTAAAATAGTTAAGTTTTACTTTTTACAGTTTTTCTTCCCACTGGGATGGGGAATGAATGACTGTGTGGTACTTTGTTGCCAGACCTGATTAGACCATTACAGCGGAACACAAAGAGATATAAATGACCAAAGAAAGTTTGGATTTATGAAATTGCGCTGGAAATTCAGCTCTCACTATTTGCTAATCCTGGATAGATGGAATGTTATTAGGATCTGACACAGTAAATCATGCATCCCATAACCAGTACAAGTAAACATGTTTGTACTGGGGTTTTCAAGGTTTCTGTGATTTTTGTTTCTTAAAATGAGGAATATTTTTTCCCAGCTGAGGAGAAATAATATAAGAATTTAAAACTATCTATAGACTCAGCATTCTTGTGACTGGCCTTTTTGATTGCATTATGTATCAGCCCATCTCTGCTTAATAATTAAAAAAAAATTTAAGTTTATGGCTTTTATTCAAGAAGAAAACCGAAAACATGCTTCCTTTTTCTTCCTAGCACATTTTGTTTCCAGTAAACTGAAATATGTGTTTAACCATTTGTAATATTAATTTTCTGGAAAGGCTTTTTTTTTTTTTTTAATAATTGCAGCTGATCAAGTGGCAGTTTTTTTCATACTGGATCTTAATAGGTTTCAGATTTAACACCTACAAACACTTGTAATGCTTCCTTGGGGCTAAAGGTTTCTACTTGCTGCTAAATTGCAGTCTTTCTTCTTTCCTGTCTTCTGTTACACTCTTCCTACGCATTCTTAGCTTTCTCCTCCCAACCTGCTAGCCACAGTTTGTGGTCATTTTTAACTTCTAGAGTTGATCAGATGGTGGAACTAATGAGGAAACTGGCAGGTAGTAAATGGTCCAGGAAAAAGCGCACAAGCACAACTCTGCAGGGAGAGACTGAAGGCAAGTTTCAGAAATACAGAAGACACATTGATTTTTAAATGTATTTTCAGTCAAATATGCCAACTTTTAAAATACTGTGAGTGCTGATGCTCTACAGCAGTTTTGTTGAGAGCAGTTTTACAGTAATGTAATTTTTGCAGAAATGAAAGTATACCTTAGATCTCCATCAGTGCAGTGGTATTCATGTACTACTTGCCCTGGGAGCAGTTTGATACTGAAATGCAGTTAGGATAGTTTTACCTGATCCATAGAACTAGAAAGGCATGTATTGCTGATGTATATGAAAATTATCTGTTATTGATAATGTTTGAAAACACTCCCAAAATACACTGCGCAAGGAGATTCATAATTTCCTAACAATTGTAATCCACCATATATTTCACTAAATCGAGAACTTTTTCAAAAAAATAGTACATAATTAAATTCATTAAGTAATCATGAAAGCTTCTTTAACTGTGGCTCTGAGGCTAGTACATCTCTGGAAGATAAAAAACTAACTAGATTTTGGCTCACTAGCAATTAGATTGATCAGAAAATATTAGAATTCATGACACACAGTAAAGTATATATTGTTGGTCCAGTTGTTGTCGTGCAATGTCTCTTTCATCTGACTTCTCAGGCTCCTGTGATGCCAATTAATATAATTTCTTTTGTGTGTGTTGACAGGAAAGCTGTATTTGGATTGAAACTATTGTTTTACTAATCTACTGTACTTGTAGTACTTATAGTACTTGTGCTCTGTTGGTAGGCATGTCTTTTCAGTTAAAGTTGTCAAAGACAAATCTGGTTCTTTGGCAAGTTACACTTGTCAGCTTTCCAAATTATACTTTTCTGCAATCCAGCATTTGCTCAAAGTGATAACCACAGTGCAAGCAATAACCATGGAGTGATCTCCCTTCTGGTCACACTGCAGCTCCTGTACTGAATGTACCTGTCAGTGCTTCACAAGTCTGGGAGCAGCTTTGCACAGAATAAATCTTCTCCGACAGCAGCTCCCACTGTGGTCTGTCTCTGACACTACAGGGACAATACAGGTGTTACAGGATATTCTGAGCTGCAAAGGACCCACAGGGATCATCAAGTCCAATTTGTAAGTCAGGCCCATGCAGGGATTAAATCCACAACCTTGGCATTATCAGCACCATGGTCTATGCAGCTGAGTTAATGCCAGGGTTAACACGTGGGTGCTGTTTTGGAAGCCACCATCGGCAGCTGTGTCTGCCCCCAGAGGTGCAGTCATGCCCTGGTGACATATCAAAGACAGAAGGTACAGGTTGTATCCTGCTCTCAGACACTGTTCTTGCAGCACAGGGGGCTCTTAAAAGAGCATGAAAAATTATATCATTATTATACTTTGATGCAATTGTAAGTGATGTCTGGAAACAAATCCTGATTTTGTACTGAGGATTACATTGACTTCCAGCTTAGCTTGTTAAGTGTCCTCTGAGTCTTCATAGAAGCTGTCCCACAAAAAGTGGTGTTTGAAAGGGGAGTGAACAGACAAGCAATCCTTCCCCAAGCTGATCATGTAATTCAAAATAAATTCCATTCTCTGTATGCAGGGGCATCATGGTGAAATAAAAATCATCACATTGAGCATGGATGAAACATTCCCATTAGTGTGACATGAATAAAGTGAATATTCCTACTGTAAAGGTAACCTTGTAGGTAAGGCTGAAGTCTTGAGAAGAATTGTGGAATAGAGATTCTGAGTCAAACTATGTAACATTAATGGATGTTGAACAAGGTTGTCCAGTGGCATAAATCAGCCTGCCATTAAATCAAGTACTGGAAGTTAGTAGAAATACAGTATTTCATATCAAATGAGCATCAGGTCTTAAAATCTTTTAGGAGTGAAAAAGCCGTTTCCTTACTGAAATTATCCTTTTTTTTAGCTATGCACTTTTTCTTTGTGTGTTCTTACATTTCACAATTCCTATTTGCAGTTGCTTTACACTTCAAAGTTGTAATTTAAATATTTTTCAGTACAAATTGTCTGGGATTATCTGTTGAAATTTTCTCCTCGATATTTTAGTGTTATATATAGGTATGGCTATATTTGTTTCTTTGATCAAGTAGGACAATTAATTACAGCATTTAAGTGGGTGACGTGATTTATAGAGAATTATGA
>WBNQ01020112.1:450-17911 GCA_013401375.1 Spizella passerina | reverse complement strand
GGGTACTCACTGGAAAACAAGGACAAGAGTAGACCCTCTAAAGCCTCTGAAGGCTTCCTGATGATGTCCTATCTACCAATATGGCTCCTTTCTCCTACTGTGATCCCCAGGATTAAGGAGAAATAGACACATGGGAAAATGCAGCCACTTTCCATCTAAGGAAAAACTTCTTCTGTACCCCATGAAGGGTGACTTAGTTTTAACAGTATTCTTGAGAATTAGATGTAGTGTACAGAAGTGGCAGAGCAAAAGATCTATGAGAAACAATCACAGCTGTGTACTTTGCATCCCAAAAGCAAATAGAAAAGGCTGCTTGCACCTTTTGCCTCCTGCATGACCCAACAGCTGTTAGGACAGTTTACTACAACTGCTTAAAAAAGAATTCCATCATTACTAAAATATGGGAAGTAAGAACCAAGGCTGAAGAGGAGAACAGAAGGTGACAACTGCCACAGGTATTTGGAACTGCCTGACTGGAGTCAAGTAGATAAAGAGATGCAATCTAGAAGATGAAAGGAGTACAAACTGTCCTACTGCCCACGTTTACCTATGCAATTCAACCATTTTAGACCCCTTCCCGAATACTGGGCACGGGCACACTGCTCCAGAGGACAGCCCAGAGCTCCTCATGCAGGCTCTGCTTTGAAGCCCTCCTAGAGGAAGCTCTCTTGCCACAATGAGGACAGAGAAGCTTGCCAAGATTCACTGTCCAGACTTCTACAAAACACCCCAAGGCGAGTGGTGCGAGCGCCTTCCAGAACTTCTAAACAGTCACAACAGAAGAAGACTTTGAATCATTTGGGGAGAAACAGGATGGAACAACACAGTTGAGTTTAACTGCAAGGTGATGTGATAGATAATACTAGTTTTGTGATGAGAATGTATCTGGTGTTACAAAAACTGCTTCCTTGCTTCTCCAAAGGACAATCTGTACTCCAAAGTCTTTCTGTTCTAAGAGGAAGATAAGAACAATGGAATATAAGTGCAAATGCAGGCAGGAACAATGCATCATGAAAATGGGAATACTTGGGGAATTGTTTTTTATGTCTTTGCACTTAGAATGCATTATTACTTGTGTGGACATTTCTCAACAGCAACACCATCTCATCACTCATTAGAATGCATTTCTATTTCAGAAAGTTATAAAGGATATTCGGGGCTGGCAGACACTAAGCCATGGCATGTCACATTTAGCTGCTAACTGTAGTCTTACCAATATTTTTATTCCAATACAACTTTCTTAAAAAAACAGTCTTTATCATAAATACATTCTCTCTCTTCATCTTTATTAAGTGTAATCTTTGTGTGTCAAAAAACAACAATACATTTTCCTTGATTAATTTTTCACAAGGGTGATCAATTCATAGTGTCGGCAGGAAAGTTATAATACACAAAAAGAGCTTCAAAATGCATTCTAAATCTTAAATACTTCCTTAGATTTAATAATCACCCAGCTGGCTGCACTTCAGAAAGCAATGCTTCAATGGGAAGATTAATGAACAGTTGGTCTGCTGTTTAATCCCTCTAGATTTTAGCATGCAGAATGCAAACTTTTACAAGTTGGACTATTTTTATGCATTCCAATTATATGTCAAGGTCCAAATAGCTTTAATGGTAACTTTGAGGTTTCTTAGTCATAGTTTACTCTCTCTTTAGAGTACTTAAGTTTTAGAAAATATTAATTCACTATACTTCAACATTCTCTAGACCATTTTAAAGATCACCGTTCAAGATATCATCTCACTTCAGAAACACCTTTGATTTCTTCTTTATTTATTTATAAATAATTTTACACAATCATCAACTATTTTGCCTTGCTAGTAGTTTTCTATGGTAAAGATTTAACTTTATTTTATTTTGTGTTTTAAATTTAACTTAAGACACAAAAAGTAAGTTCTTCTCTACAGCCACACCAGTGAGTTATTGCCTCTACCTCTAACAGGAAAAACTGCTGCCTGTTGAGTTCCCACTGCCCCTGACCTCCATGGCATCCATACTGCTCAGGTAATGTCTGAACTCCAAAGGAATGTTAAGGTGAGGTAAGAAAATTTGCACCCAGCCTGGGACAATGGAGAAGACATTGTCCATATGCCTTTATCCTCCTCCCTCAGCATTTCCACAAACATGCATTTCTCTCCTGGGCTTCCAAGGGAGGTGTTGATAATAGCAGA
Source organism: Spizella passerina (assembly GCA_013401375.1). Lineage (NCBI taxonomy): Eukaryota > Metazoa > Chordata > Aves > Passeriformes > Passerellidae > Spizella > Spizella passerina. The sequence continues at coordinate 15,740 of WBNQ01020112.1, read as the reverse complement.
ACAATCTATGAAACTTCATTTGCAATTAATGGGACAGTCTGCAATTATTACAATCAGAGGCACCTCTTGCCTAGAGGTAACCACGGCTGTGTACCAAGGGACAAACCCAAGTTATCTACCCATTGAAATTCAAGATCCTACAGAGTTTTGTTGCACAGTTACACACAGAAGCAGGAAAAAAATTCTTCACAGAGCTCATACAATTGAGGGCCTCTCCCAAAAAAAACCCCCAAAGTCCTGATCTTTTTTTCTTCAAAGCTCCCAGCAACAAGTACAGTGTGGAGAACTCAAGATAGCAAAAGAAATTAAAAAAACAATACCACCATGATGTTGAAAAGTTCAGAGTCTCCAGTGTGTGCCCAGCCTGTTTCAAATTCACCCCAAAAGGACTTCACTTCTTTCTCTTTTCTCCAGTTATAGGCTCCAGTTTCAATAAACCAGAAATGTACAGGAAAGTATGCTTATTTTCAAGCTTTGTCTCCTAAATGACAGTAGCACCTATATTCCAAAATGTTTTCAAGCCAAGCCAGTCAAGAGCTTTGGCAAGAAATGAAAATGGTTTGCAAGTCAAATGCAATAAGCAAGCAAACATTACCCTCCTGCTGGAAAACCAGCTCTACTTACACCAAGATAAAGCTTAAGTTATTTGGTTATTGTGACTAGCCTATTAGTCAACATCATAATGCACTTTTAATGCCCAGAGAGAAGACCACACATCTCTTGCCACCCACAGGGCCAAAACCTGAACACTGCAAAGCCAAATTCTAATTGTAAATTCTTCTAAATTTAGTCTTTGTACTGTCATTCCACTCAATCTCTAGTCATAATTCCATTAATGCATAAGATTTTTCATTTTTATTACAGCTTCTTTTAGACTATTCTCAAAACATATTTCCCACTTATCTAAGCAGCAGACTTACACCGATCTAAGTAGTTTTTATAAAAAAGTAACTCAATTTTGCATCAGGCTATTTGGAAACATTTGCACTATTCATCTGCCAACTTCTGAAACATATTACTCATACCAAGAGCCTTCTGTCATCTTCTTACACAGATTTTCTAATTTGATGGTCCGAAGAGCCCAGAATAATCCCTAAAGGTCTTTTATTTTAATCATAAATTTTATGACAGCCAGAAACAACCTCCTTATCATGGCCACTTCTACAAATGATTGCACCTTTCAACATACTTATTATTACTGACAGGTTAATTTACTGTAGAATTTGCATATTTATCATGATCACTATTTAAGTACTGAAAAAAATCTGTTACAATAGAAGCAGTAAGCATGAACTTAGAGTTTGTATTGAGGTGTCATTTCAGAATTCACTATTCAGTGAAATTCAGATTATTTCACCCTCACACTAAGAATTTAGCCCATAAAACACGAAACAGGCAAAAGGCTAGAGAATTTGAACATGTAAGGGGCAAAGATTAAGGAAAGGAAAAGAACTCTAACAAGAAACACTATTGGAAGGTAAGTCTAATACTTGCTGCAGCCACAAAGTCAGTATGGATCTGCCCAACAAGACCAAAAAAGTGAACTCTATTTTCAAGTCAAGGAGAAAAGGGTTTTTACAAGACTGTCAGATTCGAACCACAAAGCTTGGCACAGTGGAGCAAAGCTGTGCAGCAGCTCTGCCACATCCCTGAGCACGTGCTCTGGAGCAGCCACAGCCAGGAAGATGCTCACACCTATGAGATGTACGGAAGCTACAGCAAACACAGAATGCTGCCTTGGCATCACCTGGAGCTGCCCTCGTTCACGCCCAGCACATCCCATTGGTTTTGGCAGGCACTGCTTCACATGCTGACAGAGCCAAGCTCAACATCTCGAGTTGTTATATGTTTTGGCAGGCTGCATTTGTAATCTGCCTGCATTAAATTATACCAAAAACTCTGGAGCTTCCAGGCACACAGCAAAGTTCAGCTTCAGCCGTGCAATCCGGAAGCAATCAGAAATGCAATGTCAACAAGTAAGAAACTGGCAGCGAATCATCATAGAGGCAGGTTCACAAACACATTGTCAAAAGGCAGGAAAACTTCACTGTCATGCACAAGCTTTGATCTTTTGCGATGCAAAGAATGACTGACATCAAGAATGAAAAAACACCAAGCTAAGCAGTCACTTCTAGATTTGAAAAAGCCTAAATTAAAACTTCAGAAAAGGCAGTTACGTCTCAATACCAGCAACAGAAACAGATTTACACTGAAATTTAACCAGATTTTAGCTTTACTTCAAATAAAGGCTCATGCTAGCTAGCAATATTTATCAGTACTTAATTAAAAGCAAGATGCTACCTTTTTAACCCTTAATTTTCCTCTCTATAGCCTGTAAAACTGGGAATGCTCCCTGCTGGAATATTCCTAGGAGATATCCAAGAATATTCATCTTCCACTCATCCAAGATTTCCCCTGACTGCATGTGCAACAGACACTGAAACATGGCCCTGTTTCTCATGGCTACCCAGACATACTGAGATCTAACACTAAACCGAGCAAAGGTGTTAAACTGGATGCACTGTTTTCTTCATCAGAAAGACTGTTAATGAACAGCACCCATTTTTTCAACATTATGCCCACTGAGTTAACAGGCAAACAAGTCATAATATGAGAGGGAAAAGGCAGTTCTGTTACATACATATATATACATATACATGGCATGGTTCCAGCCCAGAAGTAACTCAGGAACCCTAATTTGCTTGCACTTTCTGGATATTATGCTATGTTTCATTTAGTGGTTTTTGGTTGGTTGGTTTTAGTTTTAGAGTAAACCTAAGGCTGGACTTCTATTCTGCATATATATTTAGAGAAGAAAATTTAGAAAATTGGAGACCTCTTCAAAACAGTCCATAATACCAGAGAGACTTTACATAAACGCTACATAAACAATATGAACTTCTGACTCCAAGACAGTCATAGAGATCAATGTTATCAATCTAAAACCCAATGAAACTATTATTGACTTCCTCATATTTTAAAGTAACCTCTTCTGATATTTCAGTAGGGATCAGAAAACAATAGTTCAGATTTTCTCATTTTATCTAGTTGAGAACTCTGGGGACAGTGCCAGAAAAAAGTTACGTTTTCTAATTTGTGCAAATAGGACTAGAAAAGAAATGCACCACAGATATGTACCCCAACCATATAGAGGTGGCTTCTCTCCTGATTTATCCTATTTTATTCCTGCAGGTGTTTAATTGGGTGCACTTCACTTTGGGTTTTTATGAGCCACACACTATATGAAGAAAATACTATTAAAACTTCTTCATGTGTCACAACAGAATTGCGATTATCTATATCTAAAAGTGAAAAAGAATAGAGAGGGCTTGGAGGGGGTCATCATCTTATATCAAAAAAGAAAATTGCTATCTGTGTACAAAGTTTTAATCTGCTACAAAATGCTGGAAAAAAGGTGAAGAAGCATTGTCAAATTATTTTCCATATTATCATTAAAGCTCTTTCATTGATGAAATTTGAATTATTCTGCATGCATTAATACCAGCTCTGTCACCCAAATAATGACATCTAACAAGGTCAATAATATTATCATTCAACTTCCCCTGCAAATTATTAAAATACTAGGAAAAAGAAGTAGTCTTGAGCAAAAATGCTTATGACAATCAGAGACTGGCAGCCACCCAAAGGCAGCCAACACCTCCTGCCCAAATTTCTCATCAAGTGTTCAGTGGCTATCTGGCACCTGACTCAAATCTGCTGATTATCTCAATTCCATGACTCAATCATATAAATCAAGGAGCTGATCCAGCTGAAAATTAACAAAAAATGGGTAACTGAAACAACCTGCTCTATCTCTCTATGAGTTTACAAACCTGGCTCACAGCTTGGTTATGCAGTGGGGACAGTGAGATGGGGGGAAAGAAATCCTCCCATCACAGTTTTCACTATGGTCTCCTTAAATGAATTCTCAAACCACTGTATTTGAAAGCATTTACACGCACATCCTAAAAACCATTTCACTCTTTCCATTTATTTAAACCATCAATTATTTAAGTAGTTGTGGCATACAGACATCAGAAGCCCTTTATAATGCAAGGAGCTGGGAAAACTCAGGGACAGACCTCAGAAGAACCCTGCAGCTCTGCTGGTAGGAATTTACCATGGAGCGGAAATTCCACATGCTAAAAGCATTGTACCAGAAGGTTTGGCACAATATTACAGGGCTCACTGATGTCTAAACACAGACAAAAGAGATGCTATCTAAAGATCCTATTTTTTTTCCAGAGCTCCACTGTCAAGCATCAAGCTGGCTGACCTAACTTGCCTCAAAATCCAGGAGAGAAATGGTCAAATAATTTAACTGAGACAGGGGCAAGGAGCCACTTCCTTCACAGTGAGAGGTGACAGAGGTTGGGAGAATGAAAACTACATCTCCTGTTCTCTAATGAACAAATTCTCCATCAATGAGGAGACTGACTTTCCTCAGTCCAGGAGCCTTCTCCATCTTCATAATACAGCTGAGACATGGGAAATTGGCTCTCAGGATTAATGTTAATTACAACATTCACCTGGGAGGAAGCAGTCTTTATTCTTAGTTCCTCCTCTAAGGCACTATCTCTTTTAACCAGCAACAAATTAATTTAAAATACATAAACACAAGCTTGAACAAATCACTGGAGAGAAGCCTCAAAGAAGATAAAATGCCAACAGAGTAGAGAGAAAAATAGATAAAAGATCTGGAGAAGCTATTTCTATTGTAGTTCCTAAAGTCAGAAACTGCTCACAAGCCTAACATGACCTTGTTTACATCTTTAGAAAACAAATATTTAACCTTCTGAGCAAGGCATCAGACTCAGTTACCATATGTGAAGTCTGATAAGGGAAATTTAGCTTATATTTAACTAATATATCAAGGCTGTAGCTATCCTGATCTTAAAGGTTCCAAGCAACCATCTCATATGAAGGTCTACCCAAAGAGGTAATGACTGTCATATTGATTACTGAGAGAGTATTTTTTCCTTGTGATAACAAGACATAGCTAAAATTGTGTCTCCTTTTGCCAGACTGAAGCTAGTTTAATTGAAGTTGTAGGTATAAGTTAGAAAAGATGCTGAGTGACACCCTTGTCATTTATATGGTATACAAATGGTATATAACCCTTTTTTTTTCATGAACTACAAGAAGTGCTGAATCAGAGGCAGAGAGCATGCATCTTTGTCTTGATAACTACAGAATTTCTTTTCTCCCCTACCCCCTATGAATATTCTCTTATCAATCTCCTACATTGAATATATTCTCTGTTATACTGATTGCTTCCAGTTACAGATGTTTTACACTCAGTTTAATTGCAGGCTCTCCTTCCTTGTGGATATGGTTGCTTTTACCCAACACATTTGCAACTACAGTTTGTAGGCAATCAACTCTTATTAAACTGCTCCTAATTTTCCACATCCATTTTCCCCCTCCCACCCAGTGAATCTTAACAGTTTCTTAAGCTTCAGGAACTTTAGCAATTTTTCCGTGCTTCAGAAACTTTGAGAGTATTTGCATTTACTCCAGCAGCCTTGCTGAAGAGTCTTTATAATCTGCACTCTGGTTTACAAATAAATAAAAAATATATGCACATAAATATACAAATATACACGCACACACACACATATGATGTTCTTTTCTATGGTTCTTTTATTTCTGCTATATCCTTTTCTGGAGATGGAACAAATGCAGCAATAGACAGCAATTGAAGTCATTACAAATCATTACAGTTTGATATCCTGGAGTGCATTGGGAAGAGTGTGGCCAGCAGGCTGAAGGAGGTGATCCTGCCCCTCTACTCAGCCCCAGTGAGGCCACACCTGCAGGGCTGGGTCCAGTTTTGGGCTCCTCAGCACAGGGAAGACAAGGAACCACCAGAGCAGGTCCTGCAGAGGCCACAAAGATGATCTGGGGACTGGAGCATCTCTCTTGTGAGGAAAGACTTGTGGGAGCAGGGCTTGTTCAGTCTTTTCACCAGTGCCCAGTGACACGAGGAGCAAAGGCCATAAACTAAAACACAAGTTCCACCTCAACACAAGACTTGACACGGTGGATAGCACAGCACTGGAACAGGCTGCTTAGGAAGGTCATGGAGTCTCCCTGTCTGGAGACATCCAAAATCCACTGTACAGGTTTCTCTGTCACCTGCTCTAATGGGCTCTACCTTGGCAGGAGGTTTGGACTAGATGATCTCCAGAGGTCCCTTCCAACCCTGACTGCTCTATGATTCACGCAGAATAATTATGGGTTTTTCTTGAGTAGTTTCTTTCAGTTTTCTTTCTTGAGTAGTCTTCCTTCTGCACAGTTATCACTTGCTCTCTACAGATCATAGTTGTGGTTCCTGCCATTTGAAAATATGCTGCACCTGAAGATATCTGCCCCCTTCAAATGAGAGCCATTTGTACAACTACTCACTTGGATTATTGGAAACTATTTTCAGCTTTTAATATATATGCTCTACTTAACTGACATTTCTTTAAATTGCTTTTTCCTATTTATTGGGGCTTTTTACAGACTTTTTCCCTATTTTTTCTAAGGTAGGATGTTATGATTTCATTTACAAACAATGCATTATTCCGAAGTTATTGCTTTCTCCTATAGTTGGTTTTTAAAAATCTGGTACAATCTTTTTCCCATTTCCATCAGCCTAGTCCATTTCTGGCTTAGATAATGCCCATCTTTTTCATACAGTCCTCTGGCTGTCTAAACTTTAGCTGGTTCTTAACAAACCTCCTCCTCCTCACAACATTTTCCTCAAGAACATACTGAAATGCTCCCAGCACAAGGCACAGGGCCAGCTAAAGAGGCAGGATGAGCTCCAGAATGCTGCCATGGAAATTCTACTCTTTAAGTCCTATTTTTACATGACCCAAAAGATATTCCTTAGAAGTCCTATATGAAAAATCATTGCAAGAAGCCCTAAAAAGATCTGATGGTATTTTACAACCAGCTACATGAAATCTCCAGTCAAAGCCACCTAAAAATAATTTTTCCTTAACTTTCCCATCCTTACAACAGAAATTAAGAAACAAGTTTCTCCCACTCTCAAACATAAATCAGCAGACAGCATGATTTCTTCTCTTCTACCTCTGAAGCTAATTTTTCTGCATTTCTTATCTTTAAGACTGTTGCTTTCATCACAGCCACAAGACATATATGATTAGAACTATTTTGGCATAAGTAACACTTTTAATTTTAGGGTGTTTGAGGCAGATGTTTGGCAGGCAAGGCTGTTTGCTTTTTACACGTTTTCTTTGAGGCTGGATACATGCTTTCCTTCTCTACACTTGGTTATCCTGTTTGTCAGTGGATGCAATACAGTCCACACTGCCCTCACCAAAGTTTCTCTCCCAGACTGTGGCTCAGGATGCTGCTGGCAGACAGAGGAGCCCTGGGAAGCAGCACTGGGTGCCTTGCCCATGACTGCAGTCTCAGACCAGCTCTGGAGCTCACAGCCCAGCCAGCAGCACTCCTGCCCATCAGGCCCCATGCAGGTGAACAGTGCAGCCATCCAGCAGGGCATGGAGATGCACAAACAGGACAGCTGGAGCTCCCAGAGAAGAAAACCAGAACAAGGAACAAGATTTATTGTTGCTCTGGCCATGGCTATAGCAGTCAGGCAGCGTGCTGCAGAAGCACAGCCATGGAATCAAACAAGTGGCAATACCAACAAGCTCAGCTTAAACTTATTTCTGAGGCCTCCTGACAGACTGCTCCATCTGCCCCCCTGAAAGATAACTTTTTAATGTGGCTTAAGTGTCCCCAGTACCCAAATGCTGTAACAATAATTTTCCTCTGCTGCAACCAATTTGTTTTCCTGCCTTTAGCTTTCAGCTTTCCTAATAAGCTGTCAATTAGTTATGCAAATTTGAAAAACAAACATTCAGCTCTGCATATGGCAACCTCTTGCTCGTTGCCATCCAAGTTCACTGGGTCTGGATTGCAGATGATGAATTTGATTATCAAGCCCAGCACCCACAGAAAGCAAGGCAGCACCAGCAGTTTATTTTTTAACTACAGACTTATATGCTAGAACTCTAAATAACAGTGTGCACTTCTTGGTGGTATTAGAAAGATATTAGCTATTGGAGAGCATCCAAAGGACAGCAACGAAGATAATGAAGGGCCTCGAGAGGAAACCCTATGAGAATCAGCTGAGGTCACTTGGTCTGTTCAGCTTGAAGAAGAGGAAAATGAGGGGAGACCTCACTGCAGTTTTAACTTCCTCATGAGGGGAAGAGGAGTGGCAGGCACTGATCTCTTCTCTGTAGTGACCAGTGACAGGACCCAAGGGAATGGCCTGAAGCTGTGTCAGGGAGGTTCAGGTTGGATGTTAGAGGAAGGTTCTCCAGCCAGGGGGTGTTTGGGCACTGAACAGGCTCCCCAGGCAGTGGTCACAGCACCAGCCTGACAGAGCTCAAGAAGCACGGGGGCAATGCTCTCAGGCACAGGGTGTGACTCCAGGAAATGGTGCTGGGCTGGAGCTGGACTGGATGATCCTTGTGGGTGCCTTCCAACTCAGGATATTTTATGCACATAGAATTCCCACCAAATTTTGGTCTATTACTCACCTTTCATGTGAACAGATAATCACTGGAAAAACCTTTTTTAAATGCTGCTTTTTAAAACACCATGTCTCCTTACCTTTCAGGAACTCCAAACAAATTTCAACCAACTTCAATGTAAGGCAGAAAGCTGGTTCTTGGGTTTGGACTGGACGTGTTGAAACCTGGCACAGATGTAACAAATTGAGGGGGATTTCTAATTTAAACAGACCTGTCAATCCAAATGTGAGCACCAGAACCTTCGCATTTCTACAAAATGTAGCCTAACATACTGCTCTAGTCCAGATTAAATAAATTTCTGAAGGTTGCAATGTGATGAGTCCCTTGCTGAAGCTCTATTAATTAGCTAAATGTGTGCTGAATTTTAAATGTAAACAGCCTTCTTTGTAGTTGTTTTTCAGGACTGCATTTTATTTCACTAATGGGTCATGCTTAGGATATTTGTCTGACCCATGATCAGGCTGACAGGTATCAGCTGGATCTCACCACACAGCAACATGTGAATTACAAGCACCAATCTTGTGACTTTTTCTCACTTCCATTCTAAGCTTCTGTATATTCCAGACCCACTGCACGTACCTTCACCACAAAGCTTTCTCAGTTAAGGGACAAAGTAAAGAGAACCCCCCCATAAAAATCCAACACACCTCTGCACACACACACACACGCTCTCGCCCCTTACAATAGTTATTTAGGTTAAGCTATTTTGTACTCATTCTGAATCTCTGAACTGCAGCAGGTTTATGTCTCCAGCTGTCAACCAGAAGAGCAACTGTTTCATGATCACAGATTTGCAAAATTTAGAAATGTGTTTTAAAGGCAAACAAATAAACGTTTTAAAGAATCAACAAAGACTGAGCTAAATGCTTCCATTAGTTCAAACAGTCTAATAAATATTATTCAGCATCTGCACTGGTATCCAGCGAAAGAATTCTGGACACTGGACTCCTGGGCATTTCCTCAAACAAAGCAATGAACCTGAACACACAGCTGGTACAGGAGATCTTTCTGCTACCCTGCTCTATGCAGAGAACAAGGAGACAAAGATGTAGCAGGGCTGCTTTAGCACGAGTATCAAGGGTCTTTTGGTGCTGAAGGTAACAAGCTCCAACTCAGAGACTGTCATTACACTAGCTGTAACAATACTTTGACAGGGAAAATAGACTTCCTTTGCAAATCACCAACTCCTGTGTCAAAGTCAGTTTAGTGGAAAGGGAACAGTCTTTAACATGCTCACACTGCTGTTTTACCATAACCTTTTCTGACAGTTCAACAGCACGAACTTAACAGCCATTAATGTTTCTTCTAACCTAGGCTAACAAGCAAATTAAGACCATCGCCAAAAATTAAATTTGCAGACTACAATAAGGAACATTTTCTACATTGTTAACCCCAGTACTTTTAAGAGCTTTCAGTAAAAAAGGCTTTCCCCCCCTCTCTAAACAAACAGTAATAAAAAGGACATCTTATTACTGTTTGCAGTGCACACAGCTTTCAGTCTATGCCTACTCATACTTTGCAGGCTCCCCTGCCACCAGTATTCGCTATTGTTTTTTCAAAGAATCAGGTTTGGGTTCACAGACATACACAAGGCTTACCTACTTCCAAAAAAAAGTCTCATTCCTTGACTAGTTCAGTTATTCTAGTCCCTGTACCACATGCTATTTACCTACACATTTTTTCAGTCCTTCAGGGTAACTTATTCAACTTTGTTATGATTAAACATGAATATTTTAGAAGCAGCATTTGCCTCTCGTGTCACTTTAGGAAAAGACAGATGCACCTTTCCTTTCAGCAGACAAATTCAGGTTTAAAGAAATAATTACTCTGAAGTCTACAGCCCCTGCAAGTCTTCATACATAAGTCAGGAGAAATTACTCTGCATATTCAGATCAAGAGCCATAAAACAATGCTAAGCCTGAAGACATCCACAGTGATCCATGTGATTCTCTGATTCTGCAGTGATGCACTGTGGCAGGACGTTCCTCCTCCCTTCCCTTCTCTACCGACACATTCAGCTGTTGTACATGGACGAGATAACCTGACAGGGGGTTTTCTCTGGGACCCCCAGGTGAGAATAAATAGCTTGGTCTGGAGAGCAGATGTAGACAGAAAGAAAACTTAAATATCATTGACTGAAAGTCACTGCTTTACAATATAAAAGCTACACAAATTATCAGAGACAGAACCCTCCTACACACTCCCTGGAAATGTGCAGGGCTTTTCCCACAAAGTTTGGATGCATGTCCCTGGATACTATTCTGAAAACTGAGAGGAAGGATCATCTGTATCTCCCATCAGCAAGTGGATGGTAAGATACACAGAATCCTAATCTGTCCAACTTCTTTGCTAGCTGTAATACAAGTACCTCAATCGTGCTGTATCATTTATCTACTAGCAGTGTGTGTTTGTCCTGTGCAGTAAGTCATCTGTTAAAGTCTTATGTCTGTTAAATTTGTGTATCAAATAAATAATTCATTTTGTATTAGATCTAATTTGCCATTACTAAGAACTTGAACAAGAGGGGGTTTTGGGGTGCTGGCTCCCTCAATAGTTATTGTCTACTTGCCAGAGGCCTGTGCAAAGACAAAAACTTGTTTAAAATTCCCCTATCCTTTCACAGCATACACACAGTTATTCTCAGAGTTAACGGTAGAACAGAAATCTGCATTTCACAAGCTAAATTATCTTCCCCTCCAACTGCTTGGAAATTTCTCAGTGACTCCTGTTCAAGGAGGCCTTATCTTTGTTCCACAGGCAGTCTTAAAATAGTTATAGCATCTCTCACATGTAAATTTTTCTTTTCTTGCTGCCATTTTTGGTTATAGAAGTCTGACCTCTGCATCATCAAACTGTCTTATAATGCTGGCAGACAATTCAGTCCCCATAGGCCTCCAGAATGCATTCAGATGCAACCTGCACACCTGCTGGGTCACGATGATCAGGCTGGCACATTGGAGGGATGCAGCCCACCTGCAGTTCTCAGATCCAGCTCTGTAAACTGCCAAGGAAACAAAAGCTGCATACTCCATCTGGGTTCATTATCAAATGTAGAAGTGTTGTCATTAGAGTGCAAGAGTTCTATTGTCATTATATTTCAAGGGTTCCATATTGCTAGAGTCACGTACACCCTTGATGTTTCTTGTAGACAGCTCCTCTAGGCACTGACTCTTCCTTGTCCTCACAGCAGCCAACTGACTCCAGCTCCCCTCAACCAACCAATCCACTCTTTTATAACACTCTCCTTATTGGCTACAGGTGTGGCCTGTTAAAGTCAGGCCTGTTCCCAATCTCTAATAATTGGCTCAGCTGCAACTCCTTAATGGGGTAAGATTACTTTCTATACTACCTTTATTTTCTTATATTGTATCCCCCTACATAGAAGAGCTTCCTTGCTCAATATCAGAAACAAGGCGTATTTCCAGGAGAATACTTTTCAAGTGAATCATGGGGTAACATCTCAACTTTTGTTTCAGAGGTGTCCAAAAAAAGGACTTTGGCATCCATACAGATCCGGGCCCATGGCCACTACCATGAGGCCTGTGTGTTTAAAGCTCATTCCTCAAACAGTGAGAAACTTGTTACTCACATGAGGGTTATGGTCTTTTATTTCTCTTGGTTTTTTGCTCATCTTCTCTTCAGGGCCTGTTATTGGTGTGGACTTGGATCTATCCTTCCTTTCAATCTTAGCTTTGAAGTTCAATACCAGTGCTGAACACAATGAACTATAGGTACATTTTAGAGTAGCATAATGGCAGCATCAGGAGAACCCAAGTAGAGAAGAAGGGCATTTTACCTCTTCCTTTCTGATCAGTTCACCATCAGCAGAAATTGACTTCCTGAAGCAGTACTCACTGCTAGTTGGATTAGAAAAGTGGTAAATCTCTTTCATGTGGAAGGATGAAAGCCTTACTTACTTCCCAGTGAGCCTTGATGATTGTGCTCAGTAGTCCAAGAGGGAAAAAGAGCTAAAAGCATCACAGTGAGCTGCACTGCCATGGTGAGGCTGTGGATTCCCAGCACACTTTGACACACACTCCTTCTTCCTCCCCTCTGAGCCCCTCGCCAGAATTAAGGCACAGAAGACTCATCACCTCAAAGCATGCAGTGAAACAGAGGAAGATAAATGGAATTTTGTTCCCTTGTTTCATTTTCTCAATTGTATTTGCAGCATATCTGAAGCACAGTCAGAAGGCTGAGAGCTGGGATCAGGCAACAGAGATCATTTACAATTAATCACTGATTACTGCTGTAAGTCTCAGGTCAGAATTGTTGTTTCAAAAGAACTTTTTTCTCCAGTTACACAACTTATATCAGTTACTGGAGTCCCAAGAACCAGCTTACTTGTCTTTCCAGAATTGAACATCTGTAAAATTTTTAGGACAGTATGCCAGTGTCAGAAGAAATGTCTGTATTTTAAGATTACTTCTCTAAGTCTATTATTCCCTCCAAACACAAGCATAGAAAGAATGGTCAGACAGCAACTAAAACCACCTTTACTACATTGGAGGGATTGATTGTGGAGGGAGATAAGACAACAGGGCTTCTAAAACATCACCCATATGTCTTCCCAAAACCAAACTTCTGAGAAAAGAGAAAAGGTAACATTTTAACAACTGATGCAAGGCTCATTTTTCAGACACAGAAGCGCCTGCAAGGAATACAAATACAGTAACCACAAGCTCTTCCTGTTGTTGAAGGACAAAACTGAAGACCTGGTTAATTGCTTTATGCTGTTACCAGTGATGGAAATGTGGACAGGCAGATCTCCCTGAGCCCTGGTGACTAGAATTGAAGAAGACACTCCTGGAAATCCTCCCCTGCCCTGGTATTTTTTCATCAGGAAGCTCCTTTGATTTAGCACTATCTGACGAAGGATTCTGANTGTTTCCTTTTGCTTCCATGTAATTTAACTACTTATAGAGGAAACACTCTTGAAAGCATTAAAAACTGAATTGCGTTCAGAGACAACCAGTAAAATACTGAAGGGGCAGTATTTGGATACCGACTCCTGTAATTTGTCCAGAGATTTCTACCACAGCATTCCTGATTGTCTGGACATACACAAACCAAGGAGAATAAATAAACCAAAAGAAAAAGAAATAAACAAGCAGTAATTTAATAGATAAACTGACGAAGGTGTACTCCTTTTATTGTTCATGTTCAAAGAAAGATTACAGAAGACTTGCAAGTGAATAGACTCAAAAAAGGGAGATAAGTGTTTGTGACTAATCTTATGCTGATCAGGGATAAAGATTTGAGAAAAGTTTGGATTTCCTTGAAATTGAAAATTCATCTCTGACTAACATACTTCTTACTCTTAGACTTGGAAGGCTCTGCTGCAGGAGTACCCACATCCAAGGAACAGAACAACATATTATTCATGAAGCATATTTATCACAGAAAATTACAGAGAAACAAACACATGGAAACAAAGGATGCCTGCTGCTCTCAAAGGAAAACCTTCCTTGTTTACAAAAAGTACACCAAGAACAGAAAACTTAAATAAAACAAAAATATCAAGGTCTCATCCCCAGGAGATTATTCATTCTCTCATTCTGGGTGCCAACCAGCATGCTGACATTCAAGCTGAGGGGAAAGGCTGAAAGTAAAGTGATGCTCCTAAGTTCCAAGCACCCAGTTGCAGCTTTCTGGCTGGGCAGTGCTGCACCAGTAGCATGGTGAGCATCTTAACAGTTACCCTGGCATCATTTCTTCAGGTATCAGGAAGCACAGAGATGTCCAGAGAAATCAAGTCATATGCACATCTAGGACCATATGGATCTAAGTACAGATGCAGAACTGCATCTTTTGACTACTTCATAAGGGGAAAAAAAACCCAACCAAACAACCAGCAGCATGGTCTTTAATCATCCTGCCAGTCACTCACAATTGTGCAAGCAGGCAGGCTGTGTGGGACTCTGCTCTGGATGCTGGAGCACATCTCTGTGACCACATGCTGGCAAGCAGACAGACAGAAGCCAGCTCTGACAAGTTGAGGTACAGACAGGGTAGCTCAGGGACCAGCTGCCCTAAACACGTGCTCACCTGCAGACATATTCTTCTTCCTTTACATTATTCTTAAAATTTGAATCCCTTCTGATCACCCACTTCTGTAAGGACCATCACTACCTGGGTGAGAGGAATTGCAGAGTAAAATATAAAGCAGTACAAAATATCAGAACCACACCAGGATTAGGGGCTGTGTTTGCAACCCAGAGAAATAAGAAAGTGAAAGGTCCAAAGAGGGACCATAATAAATGCCTGATATGAAATTATATACCACAGATTAAGAATATGTAATTTGCTCAGTATTTTTATTTTGATAAGAAGGCATAAGACAGACACATTTATATAAAATGATAATTCAGTAAAAAAAGGGATTGTACACTTCACATTTAAAACAAAGCAAGCTAAGCAATGACCTTAAATTAATGCAATGACTTTAAGTTAATAGGAAAATCTGAATGAGGAAATTAGGAGAAATGGCTTAATGGCAAGGCCGAGTGGAAAGAAAGTTTCCTTAATGAGGTAGTTACTGTTCACTAGCAATGCTTGAAGAAGGCATTCAGTAACTGGAACAGACTCAGCAATCTGATTCTCCTAGTATGCTCTGTTTAAGATAATGTTGTTTCTTGTTGAGAATCTTGGGTGGATAGATACTTTATGCCTGCATTTAACTTTGAAGAAACCTCTTGCTTGCTCAGTGAGGATAGCTTTTTTAAGGCAACA
>WBNQ01020110.1:2517-36193 GCA_013401375.1 Spizella passerina | reverse complement strand
TGTTTTTGTCTGATTATAACAATGTCTTTACCTCATTATAACAATGTTTCTACCTGAGGTTCAGGGGTAGAAGATCAGCATTTTTGTCCAAAGCTTAGGAGACATTAAAATTGTTCTTTTTACCTCCTTAACTTGGAGCAAGCAAACCCTGAAAATTGCAAGTTTCAGGAATGCCCTGTAGGAACTGCACAACAAATTTTTCCTTGTTTTATTTTGATTTTGTTTGATTTAGGAAGGGGGTAGGGGATGTGTCACAACCAACCAGTTGGGCTGTGATTATTTGTTATAAATTCTCACCAGGCTGAACAAAACCACCAGGCCATGGATCAGGAGCTCTGATTCTTTACTGTGGAAATTCAACTCAAAATGTGTTGCTAAGGAGCCCCTAAATTTGTACCACAGACTTCCACAAGTGCTGGCTAACAAGATTTTAATTTTTTTTCCTGTACACTTCCATAAGCTCTCAGCTGCTCACAGGAAACTTCTCCAATGTTTATTTTGGTGGGAATGGAGAATTCCCAGGCTGGCAAGGTTCCATTCCCTGCAGGCTGTGATAAGCAGATATAAACACATGCAGAAGTTGCTGTGTGGTTCCAGTGCTCACCTTCTGTCTGAAGGATCAGTTTGCTTTCAGAGTCTTGACAGGATTATAAAATTACACGTAGAAAAGAGCATGAAATAGTTCTGCTTTGGTTTTTTACATCATCTGCCTTGCCAGCAGAAGGACTTTTCCATTAATAGTTACAATGTGAGGGGTTTTTTGAAGCAAATGGTTTGAATTTGAACGTGGCTTTGTGTTCAACTTTTTTTCCCTCCTCTGGGTGTTAATTTCTGCTTATATCCCTCAGGACCCACCATTTATTGCAGCTCTTTTCACAGGAACTCATCTCATTTTAAGCTTTAGGTGGATCCTGTGCCTGGTCAGTTCAGTAACATTAAAGTTTCTGCAGTTTGAAACACAGGAGCAAGGAGGGCCCAAGTCAGGCTGACTAAACCCAGGGATACCCAGATCCAACAGGGAATAAAGGCAAAATAAGGAAGCTCAGAAGCTCCAAGAGGAAGGGCAGAAAAGCTTGTGTGGAGTGCACAGTCCAAGGCACTTCCCCTGGCATTGCACAGGTCCCCAGGAGGGCACTGTCCCCCAGTTTATGAGGAGCACANTTTCTCTGTGAACAGAAATGTGGCTACATGAGCAACTTTCCCTTCTTCAGCCAAGGGTTAGGAGGGAATTGAAGAGCACAAGGACACAGGGAGCTGCTGCCCTGTCCCAGTCCTTTAGGCAGAGGGCAGGGAAACCG
The DNA here is from genome assembly GCA_013401375.1 of Spizella passerina. Lineage (NCBI taxonomy): Eukaryota > Metazoa > Chordata > Aves > Passeriformes > Passerellidae > Spizella > Spizella passerina. Next base: position 34,895 of record WBNQ01020110.1, on the reverse strand, counting down.
ATGGTTGTACTGGAATAATGTGTTCCTCCCCCGGCAAGGAGGATGCTGTTCCTGGGATCACAGAGATGCAGCAGCAAGTAAAGAACCTGCTCCACCCAGCGTCTGCAGCGTGAGGTGCAGCACCGGGGGAGGCAGGAGAAGGATTTGCTGGAATCCCTGGCATTCCCTATCCCTGCTCAGAGGAACAACCTCGAGGTACAGAAGGAAAATTACATATATTCTATATAATATATTATATAGAATACTGGAAACAACACGGGATCGTGTTCTGAGGAGGAAGATGGATGGGAATATGACAACCACACACACACACACACACCCCCCCACCAAAAAAAACACCAAAAAATTCACCAGTCCACTGGCCAACTTCCAGTTCTTCCTTCAAAAGCTTTCCCCACTCCCACAAAGTGTTGGTGGGACACAAAGCATTTCTGGTGACATTCAGTAATGCTATTGCAGATATTTGTACATACAAAAAGGTAGATATGTTTGAAAAATACTTGTTAAAAAGTTCACTGGTTAAGATTTACTTTTTAAATATTAGAGAGTGAAAGCTCTATCAAAGCATTTCCTTCTAATTTAAGGGAACTTCCCCAGCAGAAAGCAGCTCTGTACAGACAGTGCAATATGTTCTCCATCCACACACAGGAAAGGTTTTCCACCCACTTCCCCAAACAGCTCTCACTCCCCACACAGCAAGAGCTGTGCTTCTGCTAAGGTTTTCGTGAGCTCTGCTAAATGTAACTTCAGCAAACATTTTTATTACCTATGGGTAAATATCCTTCTGCAAGCAGAACTATCATTCCTGTTCCTGTGTATTTCCACTACAGCCTTGTAGGTCAAACTTGCGTTTATTTCCTGTGCAGTAACACTTTATGTAGACACAGCCTAATTGGGTTTGCTTTTTACTCCTAATAGAGGCTGTGGGGGAAATACAATATCCTATAGGCAAATTGAGTGTTAATTCTGTATTTTTGCAGCTGAAATAAAGTTTGTTTTTGGAGTAGCAGAAGGGAAGAAGAAAGAGAAGCACCACACTTGAGCCTGTAACCCCCAGCCCACAACCACAGGTACAACAGGAACTCCAGCAAACTCACACCTGTATAAGGAAATACACTTAAATAAGGAAAAGCAATGTCATTTTTATCAGGTATCCCCATGAATTGGAAAAAAAAAATTGCACTACTTAGTTTTAAGCAAAACCTTTATTTTAGCTCATGGGCTCGTTTGTATTAAAAACAGTTACTTCAAAATCAAATTCACATAAAATTCTGCATGTAAAGGAAGCTGTCATTGGTCAGGATCAGGTTCTGAAAGACAAGGGCTCTGAGTGACATTGGAACAACCTTGGGGGCAGCAGATAAAACTGGGAACAGCAGCAGGAGCAGCTCCTGCTCCAAGGCTGAGCAATCAGTGCCCCCTTCCTGCAGCAGATTTAAACCCCAGCTGCACTCCAGGGCTGTTTAATGATTTCTCCATTCCCATCAATTCCCCCAGCAAGGACTGCAAACAGCAAATCCCAGTTTCATCTGCTGCTGCACAGGAGTGAATTCTCTCGGGTCCTGTTAGAGGCACTGCTATTTTCTGCCAGCAATCAAAGGACTTGTCTTCAAACAATTTCCTTCCAACATCAACAATCAAGCTACATTATATACACTTCAATTGTACAATTATCTTTAAAAAATGCCCGTGTACAAAATAGGTTATTTTATTTTTATTTTTTTTTAAAAATCACATGCTAGATTTCAATTACATCAACATTTTAAAATAGCTGAAAAAATTGATAAATAACATTCCAATTTATTAGGAACACTCCTGCAAGCAAGTGCAGAAGTATCTGCACTTCATTTAATATTCTAGTCAGCTTTTTAGGGCAATTTGTGCTATAAACCTCATGTACAAAGTGTGTGAAAAGCTCTTACTTGTGACAACAGAATAAAAGCTAATTAATTAATTAAGCAAGAGTATATCAGTGAAATTATTCTACTTATGAAGTAAATACCACAAGGGCATATCATTTACAGCCAGTTAGACAAAGAACACAGCTAGTGACCAGAACACATACATTAGTTAAAAAGTCAAATATATACAAAAATATATTAGAAAGTGGTTGAGTTTAACCACAGGCTCATGTAAAAAAATGTTGTTTTAAATAGCAATAGCAAAAAAATAGCTATTTCTCTATCTGCAACAGTACAAAAGGCAACACCTACATATGAGGTAGCAATGCCAAATTAAAAACAAAAAGAAACCAAAAAAACAACTTTGGATTGAGGAGCATTTCCTATATCTTCATAGCATATCTGTCAATACAAATATTTAAATGAACACTTCAATTGCTTCAAGAATTGACTACATTAATTTACAAAACCCTTTATTCAATTAACTTTTTAAAAATTACTGGAAATTGGTTTAGTTTCTGATTTCTCCTGTTTCTAAAAAAGCTGTTGCATTTTTCAAACCCAAACACTGTACAGCAAAAACGTGGAGGCTTTTATTATACACACTTGGTAAACACTATGGTACATAAAGACTTAATTTACAAAGATCAGAAGGAGCCAGCTGTGGTCATTTTATCCTTTTGTGCCTAACAGGCAGACACTGCACATTTTTACCCCATGTTCAAGCTGAGGGTTCACTACTCCCTTCCTCAGCCACAGAAAGGCTTTGAGGAGTTTCATCTCCCTCCAGGAGTGAAGCCTCCCCAGGCTCCAGCTCCAGGCCAGGGGCACTGCCAGGCAGGGCTCAGAGCTGCCCCTGGGCACTCCTGGAACTGCCTCAGCAATGTGGGAGGGAGAAGGGAACAGCTCTGCCCCTTCTCCCAGTTCCATCTCTTTATCAGGTGCAGGGCAGGAGGGGCCAGCTGAGCCTCTCTGACCAAAAAAATGCCATCAAAGAAAAGCCAGGAGAGGAACAACCATGTAAAACTGAGCTGTGCCAGCTCTGGTCAGGGGGCTGCAGGCCCCTCACATCCTCTGCTTCCAGCTCCACTGACCAAAAAGACCCTGCTGCTCCTCCAATTCAGGCAACTAAATTGGACATCTGAAGTTAGATGGTACGAGTAACACCAAAAAATGGACTGGATGGAATTTCAGCATTTATTGTATTAAGAAAATAATATACTTTACATCACAGTGCTTAATTAAATGCAATAAAAAAATGTAAACTCAGAATTCTAGATAAAATTTAGCTTGAAAAATTAGGGCTCGAAGAGTTTTGAAAATTCACAATTTTTTTTTTTTAAAAATCGAAGTCACAGACAGTCAGTTCACATAACTCACACCTCGAAGTTACTGTAAGCAACACCTTCGACGCACTCCAACGTTTGGTGGGGTTTTGTTTGCTTTGTTTTCTTTACAAGCCTAAATACCAACTGCCCAAGTGCAAAGGTAGGAGGTATCTGTCTCTGCAAGGGATCTAGGTGCAGCAGTGCTGTGCCCAGCAGGCCCTGGAGTGCTCAGTAGATGTAGGGGAAGATGCGATAGGGCACGCGCTGGCAGTAGCGCTCCCAGGCCAGCCCGTACTTCTGCTTGCAGTGGTGCTCGTCACGCGCCTCCCGGTGCACCAGCAAGCAGATGAAATAGATCACGTAGAAATAGGGCAAGATGTGATTGAAACCTGCAAGGGGACAAAGTGAACTCAGATTAACAGGACAAAGATCTGGAGGTGGGGGCTGACAGCGTGTTCGAAGCTGGTGACACATTCGTTCAAGGCTGAAGCACTGAATATTCAACAGAACAGCGCAACACATGCAGGTACAGAAAGACACACAAACCCACAGAAAGTAACTCTGAAAATTGAGATCTGGTGTTTGTGAGGGTTCCCAGGACAAGGAGAGAGATGAGAATTTGACTCCAAGTTCTCAGAAGGCTGATCTATTATATTTAGACTACATTATTATACCATACCATATCACACCACAAGAAATGATATACTAAAACTAAACTAAACTACACAGCAAGGATTCATCAGAAGCCTAGACAAGAATGCTAATGAAAGCTGGTGACTGACTCAGAGTCCAACACAGCTGGCTGGGATTGGTCATTGAGTTAAAACAATTACATGGAACCAATCAAGGATGCACCTGTTGGTAAGCAATGTCCAAGCCACATTCCCAAGCAATCAGATAATTATTGTTTTTGTTCTTTTCTGAGGCTTCTCAGCTTCCCAGGAGAAGAAATCCTGGTGAAGGGATTTTTCAGAAAATATCATGGTGACATTTAGAGTCACAAAATCTACCAATTTCCCTCTCAATGCCTGCAAAGCTGGCACATATTGAAGTTTTATTGTCATTTAAAGTTCTTTAGTTATCAAAACCACATTTCCAGTCAAATCTCTGCACCACCAAAGAGCCCCACACAAGGTTTGCTCTATTTTGCCTGCAGACATGAGCCCAGCTTTGCTCAGAGCACACCACCTGACCTGTGGGTGAAAAGAACTGGAAAGGACCCAGAAGTGTGAGACTGCAGCCCAAAAAGCCAAGTGTGTTCTGGGATCATCAGGAGGAGCATGGCAGCAGGTTCTGGTCCTAACCCACTGCTCTGCTCCACCTGAGTGCTGTGTCCACCTCTGTGTATTATTAACAAACACTTTGAAAGATAATTTCACTGTTTTTGATGACCTTTCTTTTAAATATCTTTCACTTTAAGTCCTCCCTGTATGTGATGGCCCTTGTCTCCAAGCAAATTCCCACTTTTGGGGAACTTCAGCTGAAAACACTCACTAGCCTAAAAAATTTAAAGAACAGCTAATTAGCAAGTAATTGATTATTGAATGGTTATTGAATGATAAAGTGTCAGAGAGATGAGTAAAATCCTTAGTATATGTCAATTCTGCAGCAAGTTAGAAAGGGTAAAATGGAAGTAAAACTGTGTTGCATTAGACTTATGGCACAGAAATCTGCCATTCAATAGGGTTTACTATCCCAAATAATTCCCACTTGGCATTTCAAACCCAGACAGATGCAAACAAAAGCCTTTTTGCTAAAATCCACTTTAGTCTCAGAAACTCACCACAGGGTAGGGACCATGCCAGAGCCATGATGATGTCACCGAGGTAATTGGGGTGACGAACAAAACCCCACCAGCCCGTGACAAGGAGCCCTTTGCCAGTTGCAGTGGGTATAAATTTCAGATCTGTGAACAGAGTGTTGTGTCAATGCAGTGACTGAAATATGTATTTATACACTACAAAGAGCCAGTGAATAAAACCCCAGCCAATGGAATAAGAAATGCACTCACTGGCCAGTTTGGGATCTGCGGGATTCCGTCGGAAATTGTTTTTCTGAGAATTTGCGCTGCGGAAGATGTAATACCCAATACCTGGAAATAAACATCATGTTGAAAATAAGCATCATGCATTTTGCATTTTCAGCATTTTCTGGTTTTCTCAGCTTCAACAAAAGCACTCACATGCCCTTTGCCACACTTATTCCATCAAAGGCTTTTCCCCAGGGGTTCAACTGGTATTTTCTGCTTTAACGAGACAGAAATGCCACTGGAAACCTGCATTCCATGAGATCCTTGTTACTGGCTAACTTTGAAGAGACTCTGAAGAACCTTTATTTTCACATCTATATCTGGGGTTTTTAATGTTACACTGAGTTTGAAATTCACAGAAGGTGATGTGAATTTCACATTGTATGATTACAGCTCTATTTTGCAGCCTGGCACTTTGTTACAGCACCTACTCCATAAACTGACAACTCATTTACAAGATCATGATAATAAAAGAAGCAGGCAAGGAATTATCTGGGTTTGGAATTCATATCCCCCATAATTTTCACACAGCAGCTTAAACTTGTTTTTTCCAAAGCTGCATTGAAAAAAGATGATCACAACATACTTTGAATAAAGATATTATTTCTTTAAATAATAGAAACCCAAGAAAAAACATTAGGTGAAGATGAAAAAATGACTTTCTGTTTTTCAGTATTGCACATATTAAATTGAACATCTTCTCATTTTTTCCAATTCTTTGTCATGTCTACAAAATTCGAGTGGGTTTTTATTGTTTCCCATTCAGGTAACAGGCACAACAAGCATGCGTTGGTGCAAATGCAAGGTTGCCTAAAGATGTGAGATCTTTTCTCAAGGCACTCAGCTTTGATGAAAAAGATGTTTTCTAGTGACATGTGTTTGTCACTGTGGCCATCAGGGAAGGAGGTGCAATAGTTACTTTTCCCCAGGTTCAGCAGAGTGTAGCCAACAAGGTACTGACTTTTTTCTTTAAATAAGTTGCTCAGATTGATTTTAAAAAAGCATCTATTAAATTCAAAAGATGTGAAGTCACTTCTTCAAACTCCAGACAGCACCCACCTAGAGCTGCTTCTCAACAGAACAATTAGGTGTTCAGAGTCTCAGCTATCCCTCATTTGCCAAAATGAGAATTTATTATATTCTCTGTATTTCACAGGAGCCAGACCATGACTGCTGCATCTGAACTAAAGCTTCACCTCCCATCTCTGAAGCAACAGAATCAGAACTATGTTGTAACCAACACAACAATGACATTTACTGTAACTTACAGTTTAGAACAGTAATTGCAGCAGCAACAGGCCAAGAAATTGTGGTGGGGTGACCCACTAAGTAGAAGGCCTGCAGGCTGTAGACAAATGGAACCCACACCAGATCTCCAAAGGCCAGCATGAATCCAAACCCATCATGGGTAATGTCCATTGTAGTCAAAACAGCTTCCTAGAAACAAGGAGGAAGGAATTTCAGCACTTCCAAAGCCTCCTTCTCTTAACATTGTAATTAGAAATGGACACAGTTGAAGGGGATTGGCGTTTACCTCATTCCAAAGAGCATCCACCACATAGAGAAGCTGGAAGCTGTTCACAAGAATCATGGACAGGGATGGCACACTGAGATTGTGGATCTTCATCTCAGCCAAGAGCATTGCCAAGTTTATAACAACCTAAGTTAGAAAAGATTTTATTTAAAAGTTCACTTGTAAAAGAAACTGGTATTTTCTATCACACTACAGGACATTTTCACACAAGTATTTTTGACCAATGTTTAGTTTAAAAAAACCCAATAAACTATTTTACAAGTACGTTTGCAACTAACCATATTTTGAAGCTGTATAACCTCAACACATGAATACCTTAAAAAGGGTTTTCATCTGCCACAAAACTAAGCTAGAAATTTCCTTCAAGTGAATAAAAACAGTCATTAAAAAAATAGCAACATGGAACTGTTTTTCAGTACTCATTTATAATTATTTATAAATATCCTTAATATCAATTATATGTGTGTGTGTAAAAAAATCCCTCAGTGTAGTATTTAAGGAAATAAAATAATTCAGATTACTGACTCACCCAGCCAATTAATCCTGGACGCAACTCACAGAAGTATTTGAGGTCAAAGCTGCCAATACGAGGGTTTAGTTCATGTCCAGTAAAAAAGTCATAAATAAAATACCCTGCAGGTAAGACACAACCTCTGTTAGCAACTCTTGCTTTTATCTGCCACTACTCTCCTCCCCATAAATAAAATCCCACTGTCCACTAATGTTCTCTCATTATAAATTTTTAAAAGCCTTCAGATTAGCAAAAAAATAAATTTTGAAGAGTATGTGCAAAATACAAAACAAAATCTACATAATTTGTATTTTAAGATACAAATTCTTAAAATTTGTATCTTAAAATTCTTAAAATTCTCTAATTCTTTATTTATTTTTTGCTTTAATTTTTTATTTTAGAGGACTAACCACTTTGGAAGTTCTCCCTGACACTTGTTCCTTCTTTATTTTCAGCCTTATCCTGAAGCTTACATCACAGTGTTTAGGAACATGGTCATATGGCATTAATTAATTTTACATTTTCTCCTATTTAATTGCTTTTGTCTGGGAAAAAGAATTCCTTTTAGCTGTGACAATTACCCATCCATCAAAAAAGGTGGACAAGAAGGAAAATACCATGCCCTGACTTCATATCTGGAACTGAGTTTGTGGGAAAAAAACCCAACAAACAAAACTACACAGAGTAAAACTAAAGTCACAGTGGTTATAATAACCAGCCCCAAATCCAGCCTTTAATGTGTAGAAATGAAACTATAGCAAACAATTGGACAGGAATCACCCAGAATGTTCTAACTCACCAGAATTTCCTCCTGGTGCCAGCTCTTCCTCAGGTGCTTTCAGGGACCGCACGTACAGGTACACGCTGAGTGCCAGAGCAAACGCTGCGGCCGCCACTGCAAACTGCACGAGGTGATCGTACACATAATGCAGCTCAAATTCAAAGTACAATAAAGCCCCAATGGCTGCAGCAGTCAAAATAAAAGCATAAAACCCTAAAGGATGCAGAAGAAAGATATATTAGTCAAAATTAAAAAAAAACTATTTATCTTTTTAGTAGGGCCTACCTAATCCAATGTTTCTGCACTTTTACTTCTTCCAATATTTGTCCATATTTCAGTAACATCTTGGACATCCCATGGTTCAAACTTCTGGGGCACAGCAATCTAACTAAGAGACTCTAAGCCCTGAAGCTTAGAGAAAAGGACAAGAGGCAGGAACACTGAATATTTCTCAATTTTTTATGCCACAGGATCCAATTTCAGATTTTAGTGGAAAAATGGACACTGACACTACTAATGGATAATGAGAGCAGGTCACAAAGTCTCATCTGTGACACAGCTGAGGCAACCATAATCTCATCTTGGAATTATCTTCATTCATATATAGCTTGATACAAATAGCAGTAATAAAAATTATTAAAATGACTTCTCAAGAAGGCAAAACCTGAACACAAACACTTTTGCATACATTGAGAGTAGAATTTCACACAGAATGGACTGATGCCCAAATAGGATCAGGCAGCTCTCTGCTGCCTTCAGCTAAGGACTTGCTATGGATCCCTTCACAGGGTCATGGAGGGTGAGGTTAGAAGGAACTTCCAGAGTTCACCTGGTCCAGTTCAGATGGAACCTCCTGTGCTTCACTTGGAGCCCAGTGCCTCCTGTCCTTACCTTTCTTCAAAAAGGCTTTTAAATTTGCTTTTAAAATTAGCCTTTGCAGCACCAAGACAATTGCTTTTCTTTTTTAACAATCCAAATTATGTAGCTTATTTCCTCCTTTACCAGAATGCATGGCACAACTACAGACAAAGTCCAAAACCAAGACAGGTATGAGAAGCCTCGAGGAGCTCACTTTTGCAGGATGTAATTCCCCTTGTTTGTTACTTGCACCCCTATTCCAACTTTAAGTGGTGCATCTTACCAGACTATGACGAAACTAATTCCACTACCACCCCATACAGTGTAATGTCTTGCTCTTGGGTCACTTAGTTCCTGATGATTACTAAGCACCTTCTTCCAAGAAAAGGCTCATCCTGTTTTATCCAAGATTTACAAGAGATATGAACTCTGGTCAAACTGTATCTTTCAATATTTGTGTTTTATGGTGCTGAGCTCTGCAAATCACACAATGGAATCAGTTCTGGGATAACCAGCTGCACCATGCTCACCATTTATCCGGTACTGCAGTCTCCTTCCACTGGAAAGAGGCAGGCCTTCTACAACCTGAGGAGAATAAAATATTAATGCTCAACAAAGTGTTTTCTGTGGGCCCTTCAGGTGAGGAAAACCAAGCTTAACTCTGTCAGAAAGGCATTCAGTCAAAGCAACCAGGCTGGACACACTCAAACCTAAAGCTCATGCACTGTTCTGAAAAACATACTCTGGATAGCAAATGAAAGAGATCAGCAGTTTCAAATAAAAACATTTTTAAAAAGAAACCTCTTCTTAAGCAGCTCCAAGAAAGCAGAACTTCTTCAGTCATTGTGAACATGTACAGCAATAAAGCATGACTGATCTACTTCAGTGTCCTTTCAGAATCTGCCACTAACCCTCAAGTCACAAGAGAGGGATGGAGAGCCTTTGCCTGATATTCATACATATGGCTAGAATGTTTTATAGACTCCTGTAAATGAAGATTGTATTCCAAAATGCTGGATATCCACAAGAAACTGAGTATTGAAATAGTTTGTGAAATTAAAAGTCAGACACCCAAAATTCTTCTAGAATTCTATCAAACAAAGTTTGTCCACACCTTGATCTGAATGCCTATAAAATGCCTTCTGCCTTGTCTACTGCAAGGCACTGAAATGCAAAAATTCTGAACCAGCTGTGCTGCTTTAAGCTTACAGAAATCTGCAGCTGCTATATTCCAGTTTATTAAGAAAAACTCATTAAATTCCTTTTAAATTGACTGCATTTAGAACCCAGCCCACCTTCCAGTCAGCCTACCTTTCCAATTGGCAGCAAGTAAAATGCAGCCTGAAGGAAAAACCACAGGAGAATAACACCAAACACCCTCCAATCCCAAAGACTCTCGAGTGCTGGCAGAGGAGGGAAGTTCAGAAGACTTGGATCATCTTGTTTGCACATCAACAGCAGGTACAATACAGTAGCAGGCAGGACTAACATCAGCATGAAGGTCCCTGTAAGCAGACATCATGGCATGTTAGTACAGAAAATTTTAAAAATAGTTTCAATTCCACTAAAAAAGCTCAATAATAAGTAACAAAGAAGAGGTTGCCATTATTTTCTCCTGAACAAGACAGCAGCAATCCCACAGTCATGTAAGAGGACACTGAGACATTCTTCTCACTCCCATACATGGTCACTGCATCCCTTCAAAAATAATCCAAAAACTGTCTAAAAAATACTTTACTGTCAAGTTTCAAGCACCAGTTTCAAGTTTTGAAAATGTAAAAGCATTGCTGGTTAATTCTTAAATTTAATCTGGAAATATTTAAATCTCACTGTGGCAAGGGGGGGCACAAGATCTCTGCTGTATTTCACGTATGATGAACCAAGTGCAATAAAGTTCTTTGCAACCAAATCAAGTGAAACACAACAATTTTACTCTGAATTCAGCAGCCAAGGTCCTAAAAGCAGTTCTTGACCTGACAGTATGGTCAGTAAGTAAAAACCCAAAAAAAAGTACCAATTTTCAACTGTTAAGACAATTTGCACACGTACCAATTCTTCCCCCAAACTCCATCTCCTTTGTTTTTGTTGATACTTTCTCAATTGGTTTTACAGCCACAAAAGTTTTTTTCTCTGAATAGATCTCTTCTTTTCTCTTGTCATCTTTCCTCGAACGCAAGCTGTACTGCTCGAGCACACGCTTGATTTCCAGGTCTGGTTTTAACTTTTGCTGTAAATGAATAAAAATAATTTACTGAAAGGTTTCCCAGTGATTTCACTTTATTTAACATTTCAGAGGACTGTAAAACACCAATGTACAATTATCCATTCACACAAAGAGACTGCTAAAACCAAGCCCAGTAACCTGTTAGGCTGTGATCACAGATCAGCAGCAGTTCCAGCACTGATCCTCCACTGCCACCCTCCCCTTTCCCTTCTGCCATGTGCCTGGGCACTAGATAACAACCAGGACAATTTAAAATCATTTTCTCTGTAGCAAACTTACTCAATCTCTAAGTTTTATGTTGCCTTCTATTTCTGTTTGATTACTGTATTACCCTTTTCTAGGAATTTCTGAGAGAGCCAAGCTAGCAATGTGACCAAAAGCTAAGAGCAAGTTCTGTGTATTTACCTCCAAGATGATGCAGGATGTGGCATTTTTCTCTGTACTTTCAGGTTCACCATTGTACCTTTTGGTGTTATTCTCACTCGGTTTCTGGTCAAAACAAGACACACAGTTTAAGCTTTCAGTGTCCTATATACGGCACTGTTCTGCAGAACTCAAAGTTTGGATTTCTATAAAATACCTTTGAAGAAATAAATTCTCTCATAAAAATTCTTCTCCAGTGAGTCTAGCTTACACAGCTCTGGGAAGACATGACTCACATGTTTTATTTAAACTCAAGTTTTGTTGAAGAGAACCTGGTCCTTCCAGTCTTACAAGAGCCAACAGATCAATCCTACTCCTCAGACAGAAACCAGGACAAAACCACCAAAGACTTTTTGACCCTTTTATCCCAAAAAGGTTAAAAGTACTAAAAGTAAACAGCAGCTGCTGGCTAAAAAACTACTTTAAACCAGATTGTGATCCACAGGCACTGGATCACACAGCTCAAAGGAGCTCACTGCAAAACAAACCCCACAACTATTTCAGTGCCTAAGAGTACACATTTACTAAACCTATCTAGCTAGTTTATATTAATCTGGTTTAGTCTAGCTGGAATCTAACTAAAACCTGTTCATTCCCAATAGATCAGCAGAATGCATTTCCAGTTCCAGGGACTGTCTCAGACAAGTGAGAAACCACCTCAAGGGCACAAGAGGCAGAAGAAATGCTGTTTTTCTCTTCATAGAGAAACACCACATCTGTTCCTCTTCACTTAAAGATCACCAGAACCATTTGTAGCACTCAATCTTCACAAAAATGCTAAGAAGAAACCTAATAAATTTCAGCTAGACACCACATACTGGTAAACTTAGAAACCCTTACAGGTTAGTTTTTATAATGAAACCAGTTTTGCAATATTATCCATCACAAGGCCATATTTAAATATTCCACACCGTGTGTTTTCCACTACTGTTGCACAAAACTGTATATGGTACAGAACTCATTTTATTTCAAATCCTAATACCTACCTGCTATGTACCAATTAACAGACCCAAAAGTAAGCTAACTTCCATTGCCCCATTTCACAAGTGGAAGCACATGGCTAACAATTACTTCAATATTAAGCATTTTTAAAATTTTGTTTGTTTGGATTCCGAGTTCTCAGTATCACCAAATTGAAGTGGAACTTTACAACCTTGGTTTGCCTCAAGAATTTCCTCAAACTTTGCAAGCTAGAAACCCAATTTCTAAAGAAAAAAAAGGTAGTTCTGAGATCTACTTTTGCAGGTAATTATGCTGTTTAGGGAACATAAACTGTAGCTGGCTTTTGCAATGATAAACTCAGTCTGCAAAAAACCAATTTCTCACAAACAGCAAAAGTTTCTTTAACTAAAAATCCAGCAAACCCCCACACAAAAAGCCAACAAACAGAACAAATACCGGCAGAGCTATGCTGGGCTCCTGGATGGGTTTCTTTTTGTCCTCCTTGTGCTCCCTGCTCTGGGAAGCAGAGCGACGCCTGCCCTTGGCCGGCCGGCCGGGAGAGCGGGAGCGGGAGCGAGATCGGCTGCTGCTCCTCCTGGAGGGAGAGCTCGAGGAGGACTGGCTCTTCCTGTGCTTGAATGATGACTGCGACTAAACAAAGATGCAAAGAAAGCAAAAGCTTAGCTATGTCCCAAAGAACAATTTTAGAAACATGGGGGGGGTTTGTGATGAGGACTTTGGCATGCAGTTCTGTAGATCTGTCTGGTATTTCCTCTACTGATGCTCTACAAAGGCTGGTAAGAAAGAGCAAGTGCAGAATACTCATTTTGCTGGCAATTCCCAAAGAAGCCTGTTCCAAGTCCAACTGTTGAAGCTGCAGAAATCAGGCTATGGATGTAAGCTACAAAGTGAGCACCAAGCTGTCTAGCACACCACCCTCTCCATCCTGTGCACAGGGAGAGGAATTCAGAGCTGTCTCTCAAGCCCTCAGTGGCTGCTCTCACTTCCACTGCTCAGCTTTATTAATGCATTGAAATCGCAAGGGTCATCATCTGTGTGAGGCAACACAGCCTCAACACTAAAAACCCAAGTCAGCCTAATCATTTAAATATATCTGGTAACTAATTTCATAAACAAAAGCACTTTACCCCAAAAGCACTGTTTGATTTCTCTGGGAAGTCTACAATGCTGATTTCCTCATGTAAAATTTGCACAATGCAACTTTTACAATCAAAAGGCATTTTCCCAGCTTGAGTCTGCTAACCTGCATGCAGAAGTAAAAAGTCAGAAATCTTGAAACAGTGAAAACAGCTGCCTACCTCAAGGCAGAAACATTTTGGTACCAAAAGAGAAGGCCAGTGACTGGGCATGGACACTGCCACCCAGAAGTGACACTACAGTTCACATAAAGGCACACAAACTGTCTTTGAACTTCTGCAGGTTTCAGAACAAGCCATAGAAATAAACTACAGTGAACATTCAAACAGAGTTTTTTCCTCTGGCATTAATCATTTTAAACTGGCTATGAAGTTTTAAAGGCTTTTATTAGTAACAAAAAATAAAATAATGATAAGAGGAAGAAATATGCTTATATGACATGAACCTTTCTCAAGGGATTGCAATTGTCACAAATACAGCACAATACCTCATGAAGCCTTTGAGGACCTGAACTAGTAGAAGCTCTTTGCAGATGTTTAAGTATGAGCTTGAAGGGTATGCACTGTTTATATTTAGTGACATTTAACTGCATCTTCACATTTGTTACCACATTTTCTTATTTAGAGATGGAAAGCCATCAAATTAATACCAACCCATTGATTACTGCCTTTGTAAGGTAATCAAACAAGTTTTTTATGAAAAATCATGCTATAGAGTTCCTGAAGGATCAGACTTGGTTTTCCTCAAAAGTATGATACTTTTTTGACATAAATAAAACAACTATGAAACTTTAAATATGGGGTGATTCTGAACTTCTGCTTGAGGTGTCACATAGGAAGAAACTTTTACTTAGCACCAATTCCTTGAAGACACAATTAACAAAAACTTACAAAATAACTACCCAGTCCTAAGCTGAAGTACTGAAAATTAAATACATGTGTACTTACTGTGAAAAACACCAATCACTTGGTTTTAAAATTTTAAAAGTTTAATAGTAATAACATGGTTATAAAAATAGTAATACAATTAGAGGAATAAAAATTTGGACAATTTGAATTAGGACAATATGAGACAATAAAAATAAAGTCATGGACAGTCTGGGTGCCTCTTTCTGGGCAAAATCAGCCCGAAAAAGGCCCCACGTTAACAGAGGATTAACCCTTAAAAGCAACAGCCTGTTGCATATTCATACACCTCATCCATGATGCATAAATTCCATTCAAACACAGGATTCTGTCTGGTCAGTGTCAGCTTCTTCCTCTGAATCCTGACAGCATCCTCAGGGCAGAGCAAGGAGGGAAGAAATTTGTTTCTTCTGATAATGGAGCAAAAAATTCTTTTTGTCTGAAAGATTTAGGTGTCCTGTGGATGCTATCTTAGTGAGAGTACCTCATTCCTTTTTTAAAAAAAATATCTCACATACATAGTTTCTATTTTAACATTATGTGATAACCTAAAGCTATATTGAACACACTACTTAAAAAAATTTACACGGCATAGCTTTCTAACTTTCTAACACATATAATATTCATTTGAATATTTGCAGAAAGCCAATCATGAAACACCCATTTTTCACACTCACCCTTATATCACTTTCCTTGAGCGCAAGCTCAGTTCCATCCTTGTACTTGACAGTGTAAAGATGAGCCACATCATCGTAGCTGGTCACCTGCACCTCGTAGTACAGGACGCTGCCCGGCCAGCGGCCCATCACCACCTCGCCATCAGCGAACTTCCGGCTGGGCATCTTCCAAACACAGACCCTGCAACATCAATCACCCGGTGACATGGCAGCCACACCTCAGCCTTCACCTTCCCCTCCTCTGTCTGTATCATGGCACTGAAATGGGGACACTTTCAGTAAGTCTTCAGTTTAAATAAGGAAAAGGGTGTGTGGTACGAAAACAGCAGTGGTGTCTTAAAATAGAGAGAAGATTGAAGGTGCACATTCTGGAAAATCATTCAGATGTATTAAACTAGTACTGAACTACAATACACAATCAGGCAAAGCACATCTTTGACCAAAATTACATAATGAAGCTCATCTTATCTAGAGAGAAATGCAAATTACATGGTACTAAAGTGTCCTCTAACCCTTGTTTCCTGTGGTTCTACAGAAATTACAGAAGTGATGATTTCTAGCCATTAAACATCCCCAATCATTCCACACTTACAGCCACATTACAGTCTTTCTTCAATTTATTATGCCAAACACTCCAAAGTTAGGAAACTTCAGAATTTAAGCTCCTGTCTGGGTTGAATATTTTTTATTTTCCACCTCTTTAACAAAAGAGCATAATGCCTTTTCCAGGGCCCCATGGGAAAACAAAGCTCAGCATCAGAGCAATCCCACAGCAACCTGAAAAATGAAATTCTATCCCCCATTGCACCATCAGGTTTTTATTTGATATTAACAAAACATGGTGTAAGTGACTACTACCCTTGGGAAAAAAGGTGCTGGGAAAAACCACAACTACAACTTAGAGGAAGTTGTTTTCAAGTGTAAAGCCCTGTAGAACTATTTGTATAGTGCTGTGTGTTATGTCGCTGCCTTCTGAAACAGATACCCCAAGCAGAATATACTTTTAATCTCAATGTATCAAGTGAGACTACCTTAAAAGGCTAAGGTGAAATATACACTAAATAACTATGGCAAAATAAATATATACTATATAACTAAGGGGAAATACACACTAACATAACTATGGTAAAATATACACTAACATAATCAAGGTAAAGTAAATATACACTAAATAACTAAGGTGAAATATACACAAAATAACTAAGGGGAAATATACACTAAGTAACTAAGGTGAAATATACACAAAATAACTAAGGTAAAATAAATATATACTAAATAGCTAAGGTGAAATAAATATACACTAAATAACTAAGGGGAAATACACACTAACATAACCAAGGTGAAATATACATTAACATAACTAAGGTAAAAAATAAATATACACTAAATAACTAAGGTGAAATACACACTAAATAATTAAGGTAAAATAAATATACACTAAATAACTAAGGTGAAATACACACTAAATAACGAATGTAAAATAAATATACACTAAATAACCAAGGTGAAACACACACCAACATTTCTACTGGCACCCTGTGGAACCCCAGAGGAACTCAGAGGGGATGGCAGGGACAGGGAACAGACACAAACTACAAAATGTTGGTGTCAAAGCATTTCATTGTAACTTGTTTGTTTTATCAATTTGATAAGAAAGTGAAACCACACAAACTAAGGTAAATACAAGTCTTTAGCTAGTTAATCATTACATATTAACTAACCTGCAGTGAAAAGTTAAGATTCTTGGGGAAAAAATACTGTTAATATTCAATCACAAACCTTTATCACACGCTGGGGGATGGGGCTCAGTGAGGTTTTACAACCAACATTCATTCTGGCATTCTCTGACATTGCTGCTGCTGATAAATTTTACACCTGTGAAGTTCTCCAAGTCAAAAATCAAACAAATTCAGCAGAACTCCCTCATGTGGATTTTATTACTAATACTCCAAACTGCTTCAGACCAGAAATACCTGACCATCTCCTCTGCTGTATAATATTTGAAGGAGAAAAAAAAAGTTTTATAATTTGGTTTCAGTGCCACTTGCCAGTCAGAAAAATGATGAGTTCTAGTCTGTGCTTGTTAGGCCTGTGCTTTTCCAGCTCTTCTGCCTTCTAACAAGTGTTTGCTGTCACAGTTTCTTGTTTCTGTCTCATTCTCACTCCTCCAATTTTCTCTTATCCCAATCAGCTGAACCCCTTCAAATTCATAGCCCTGCTTCTTATGACTTCCATATTTTCATTTCAAGTTCTCCCTTCTCTCCTTAGCCCCCATCTTGGAGTCTTTGTGGATTTTCTGTCTTTTCTGCCCTTGCTCACCAAACCAGTCCTGGCTCCTCTTTGCCACCTCTGCCTAAATCTGCTCTCACTCCCCATTCCTGTCTCCCTGTCCAGTTCCCTCACCCTCAGGCACTTCGTCAGGAGATCCAGAACTACCCCTGCTCTCTGCCAGCCTCCTGCAGCCACAGCTCCTGCCCTCCCATAGACAGTGTGAGCCCAGGAGCTGCTGAGAGCACTCAGAGCTGTCCCCAGGTGTCACCATGGCTTCATTTCCCCTCTGCTGCTGCACTTCCCACAGCCCAGCCAGGTTTTCCCCTCCTGACCTGCAGCACATCAGGCACAGCTGCAAACCTGGAGCCTGAGCAGGACAAAGCTGGTCTCACACAGAGTTGTACAAAACACGTCTTTTCTCAAAAAGGGGAACATGTTTTCATGAAGTTGTCACTGAGGAGATATACACTGGCTTTTTTTCCAATTTACAGCAACCACTCCAGAATTTAGATACAATTTCTGAATTTGAATTCATAAGGATAATAAAATGCAATTCTCTGCCAGATTTCAAAGTCCAGCACTTCTGTATGCAAACATGAAGTCCAAAGAAAAAGTAACGTGATGATTTAATTATTGTGAAAGGCAGAAAGACTTTCCCTTCCCATTACCTTGTTCTCAAAAGGAGTTAGTCTCAAGTTAGTTTTAAAAAATTGAAAAATGTGGTTGAAAGACCTGTAGCTAAATCCATGTCATGTAATCAGCCTGAGGCAGATACTGCCAATATGAGATTCCAAAATAACAAATCAGCAAGTGGAAATATCTTCTGACTCAAAAGTAATGAATAATCTTATTAATGGGAAAATTTATTTACTTTTCAATTCTCTTCTTTAAATATTACAGCTTAATAAGAAGCTCAAACATTAAAATAAGTAAATGTAACTTGTTACCCTATTCCTAATTCCTTACATCCCACTTCAAAAAGCTGCACCTTTTCAAGGCAGCCTTCATCTGTTCAGATGAACACACAATTACTGCCATCCAGAAGATAAGACAGGAAGTCTTTCCAAAAAAATTCTGTTTAGAGATTACATTTTTCATGTACTGCTCTTTCAAGCTCTACACACCCCTGATGATTTTCATGCTATCAGTTGGCATCTGCCTAATATTCCCAGCAGCTCTGCACAAACTTTTGAATTCCCAGGGTTTTAAAACATAAATCCAAAGAAAATCATCTCATACAATGAACCCTGCACTGTACAGACACCTGAGTGCAAGTTTAGCCACTTATTCAGGAGATGAAATTTGTGTTTTCTCAACCATTACAATTTTCCTTTAGGAATCTAGATTCTAAGAGAAAGGCTCAAAAGGACTTTGTATCCTATACCAAGCCAAGCCAATTAATGCAAATCTCCCTGGAGCTTGAAAGTGGGTAAAGAACAAAAGTTTCTGCTGACTCAAACAAGAATGAAATAATTAAAAAGAAGCTTGGATGAGAAACATTATTGCCCCATGCATGTATTTCTGGTCTTCTTAATCACTCTCTCAGTAGAGATGTGGGAAGATATTTCAGCGTGGAGAAAGTGATGACTGCTACCTTGTAGCCACAGGGAGATCAGCAAAGTTGGGCACACAGTTTTAATAATAAATAAACACTAAACAAGTTTTCCCTCTTGGAAGAAAAAAGTTCAGTAATTCCATTCACTAATTCTGACATTTCACCACTGTTAGGTAGTCAGAGGAGGGAGCCAGCTGAATGCAAGAAGAAATGCAGGAAAACACAGAAAACGCTGACAGTCAAGGATAACAAAACATGGAAAGTTATACTGAATTCACCACAGAGAGCTGTGCAGGGCCTTTTCAGCAACACCATTATTCTCTCCACATTCAGAACAGTGGAGGCACCTATCCTTGTCCAAACCAACTTAACCTCACCACTAAAACCAAGCATCAACAAACCTCGAGGCAAAAACAACAACCCATCGACCCCGGGGCCGGGAACCGCGGATCTTCCCTTCAAAGAGCCTTTCTATGGGAAACCCCGCGGCAGGAACCGGAGCCGGGCAGGGCGGGCCCGGGAGCGGCGGCCGCTGTTGACAGGAAGGCCCCACGTGCCGCCCAGGCCCGGCCCCTCAGCCCCGCCCGCGGCCCGGGCCTGGCGCGGCGCCTCCGCCGCGGGGGAAGGGAGGGGCCGGGCCGCACCGCCCCTCAGCGGCCTAACCCGCTCGGAGCCCGGCGCGGCGGAGCCGAACAAAGCGGGGCCGCTCAGCCCCGCCACCTCCGGTGCTCCGAGCGAGGCGCCCGCAGCGCTCGTCTGCCCGCCGGGAGCGAGGCCCAAGCGCGGGCCGCGGCCATCAGCCGGAGCGCTTCCCGCCGGGAAAACCGCCAAGGAAACGCTGCGGGGGAGGGGAGGGGGTGGGAGGTGGGGGTATCCGGGCCCGCGCGCGCCGCCGTTCCCGTTACCTGGAGCCCGCCCGCGCCGGGCCGGGCCGGAGGCGGTTCCGCGGAGCGGCGGGAGCGGGGCCCGAGCGCGCACCGCTCTCCGCTGAGGGGAACAACCGCCCCGCCGAGCGACGGTTACGGCCGCGCGCACGGCCCCGCCCCCTCGCCCGCCCCGCCAAGCGCGCCCATTGGCCGGGACGCGCTGTTTGAATCGCGGGGTGGCCGCGCCCCATTGGCTGCGCCTGCGATGGCGCGGTCCGCGCGCCCGGCCCCGCCACGGCGCGAGGGAAATGGGCGCGTTCGGTTTCCTCCCCCGCCGGCCCTCACGGCGGGTGATGGCGGGAGGGGAGGGAGAGGGGGGCGGAAAGGTCGCTGTCGTGGCGATGGGGGCAGGCTCAGACCGCCTGCGCCACCCAGGCCCCACCAGCCGGGTAAACAAAACGGAGCGTTTTGTTTACGGAGCGCTCACGGTCTCGCCGCCTCCGCCGCCGCCAGTGCTGCTACACTGTCCGAACAACAGCCTCTGCTCCTTCCAGCCCTGCGCCTCCAGCACTCAACAATGACAAAATGTGATAAATATGCAGAAAACAATAAAAAGAAAAATTAGAAAGGGCTTAAAAGCGGAGGTGGCGAGGCAGCGAGTGCTGCTACACTGATCGAGCACTGATCGAACAGAGCACAACAGGCTGTGCTCCCTCCTGCACTAAACAAAGCCAAAATGTGGTAAAAATGGGGTGAAAACAAAGCCGAAATGTGGTAAAATGGGGTGAAAACGCACTGAAACACCCGTTTCTCTCCAAAAGAAAAATAAAAATAAAAGCAGAGGAGGCTTTTGAAGCCGTTAGACGACAAGCGCGCCTGCACTGACAGAACAACAGGCTGTGCTCCCTCCAGCCCTGCACCTCAAGTCCTCGACAAAGCCAAAATGTGGTAAAAATACGGTAATAAAAGTGTAGTAAAAGCACACCCACTGTCTTCAAAAGGAAAATAAAAACTGGGCTACAAAACAGCAGCGTGCAGTGTGATTACCCCTGTGCTTTTGGGGCAACTTTTCCAGAAAGGCCATTTGAGTTCCTGGCCAGATTTTGAAATCAGGAAGTCTAAGCAATACTTGAGCAGGCAGAAACAAAATGTGTTGTGAAAAAGTTAACAAATCTTCCTTAACATTGAGGTTCAGCGTTCAAATTAGTTGTTTCCAGTGCTGGGATCTTAAAAGTGGTGTTAAGAGGGAAATACAGAGTGTTTGTGTCCACACAATTTTTATGGACCTCCCAAATTTTCTAAATTTAGCTAACAAGTGATGCTCTGTGCTAATAAAGCTTCCTAAATGAAGAGAAATTCCCTACAGACAAGACCACCATTGTCCTGTACAGAAAACTGCCAGTGCCATGCAGACACAGCAAAAATCTCAGATAAAAAAGAACCCTGAAACAACAGCAACATTATAAAATAAAAAATTGAAAAGAACTCCAGACCAAAAAACCACAGCCAAAATGAACTGACATAAACAGGCCCCACGGTAGTCATGAGCTTAACTCGTTTCAGATATAATTGTTGTAGTTGGGAGGTTGTTTTTGCTGTTGCTGGTTTGTTTGTTTGTTTGTTTCTATTGGGAGTTTAAGTTTCTAGCTATAATTTTTGAATAAAGAGTATGGCAAGCTTCTTTCTTTTAAGTGATTGCAGGAAATGGGATGTCCTGAGTGAATTATAAAAAATGGATATATTTTATTATTTATTCTACTTATCTTATCCTTGAATTTTTAATTTTCACAGGCAATTCTTTTTAAATTGCTTTTGTATGTCCCCTATTTTTGCACCACAGAGGCCCAGTTTCATTTGTCAAGGATTCATTGTATTTTTCACTACCTGATACAGTAAAAGATGTCTGAAGAAGGTTAAAAGTTACTCAGTCAAGCCAGAGCCACATGTAAGCATCGATTTTAATAAATGCAGTCAGAATAAATTTGGTTATTAATTGTGTTAAGGCAATCAGCATTATCTGAGAGACATTTGGTTTACTACACAAAAGAGTGCAAGTGAAGCTTGATTTCTGGGTTCAGATAATGAATATTTTGGTTCCAGCTAAGATTTCTGCTTTGCTTACTATTGTAAAGTTCAGAACTGTATGTTAAGAACTGTTTTCAGCAATTCAGTCTAAATTACAGCAGGTATTGCTTGGAGTGAGCCTGCTTTGTTTTGTTGGCAGCAGAGGCCTACAATTAATATGTTTAAATAATGAAGGGTTTCAGTTGAAATCTTGTTTAGAAAATAAACTTGCCTTCAGAGAAATGGTTTGGGTGTGGGATTGTTTACTCAGCTTGGATTAGAAAGCTCTTGGGCCACTAAGAACTGTTTATTTCAATTCTGCCAGTGATAATTGAGAAACATTTGAGAGATTATTTCAGAAATATTTATGGGACAACCAAAGAAGAGGACAAATGTGAAATCCAATCAGCATCACCACCACCAAAACGATCTGCTGCAAGTCAGGTCTGAAATTTGCCAAGATCTAATAAAGCATCCCAATCCCACACTGTAAAACTAAGAAAATAATTCCATTTTAAAAGAGAATCACTGGAATCATCAAGGTTGGAAGAGATCCTCAATGTCCCTTAGTCCAGCCACCACCCCAGCACCACCATAATCACCCATCACCCAAAAAAAGTTGCAAAAACCTAAAGCTGCCAACACAAGGAGGTTGAGAAACATTCTGATAAATGTCTTTAGCAGAGTCTGCTAGGGTGGGTGGGGTAATAAACTTCTGTTTCCTCTCCTGATTAGGCCTCTGCTAAGAAAACACCCATAAGGCTCAGTGCTGTGGTGGGTTTTGTAGTCTGTTAAACAACCCATGTATTCATATATATTAATNTATATATTATAAATATATATATATTTATTTATTTATATATATATTTATATGCTTTCTCTTTCTTCTTCTGTCATATTGGATCAAAGCATCCCAGCCTGTCTGTTGAAAATGTATCTACTTTTTAGAGGAAAATTCTTGGCTGGCAGCTGTGCTCCTGACATGAAGCCAAGCACTCACCTGCTGCAGCCAAGCTGGTGATGAGGAACACACGCACTGTGTCACATCACAAAACAACTGGAAGGAAAGGCAGACCAAATTCTGCGTGTGGACAAAACCCATCTCCTCTCTGCTTCTCAAATGTTGAAAAGCTGATGGTCCACTTCTTAAAGGTGTTTGAGTGTGCTCAGGCATTTTGGGGATTTCCATTATTATATTTAATTTGCTTCCTATTTTTTTCAGTGGTTGAATGCTTCTTATTTAAGGAGCAGGAGATTTGGGATTAACCTTTGAATGTTACCTAACTAAATCAATAAAGGTTTTGTTTGCACAGATCTCAATAAGGCAGGGATTCCACCCTTGACCATGGAAAAAGTTTCTCATTATATATTCATTTGTGATGTAGAGAATTGGAACTTCAGCCTGCCTATAAAGGAGCAGCCTGCCAACAAACACTGCTGCTCTGGGCAAATTAGGTTGAACACTTGCATTCTGGGAAGTTTTGCAAAATGTTTATCTTTGGAAACAGCTTTAACAAAATACTCAAGGCTATCAAGCATGCTGGGCTCAGCAATAAGAAGAGGGACACAGACACATGCAAACTGACTCCAGTTCTCTAAACAGGAGAAAGAGGCAAAAAAAGCACATTGAAACTTTGATCTCCACAACAGTGCAACAAATCTCCTTTCTGTATTGTATGTGAATTTATAAATAAGACTCATTATTGACTGAGGGAAGTTGGTGCAATTCTCTAAGAAATGGCTCTTGAGATAAGAGTTTTGGCTGCTGAATCTTCTGCTGGGCTGCTTACCTTGCCATTTCTGCAGCATGGCTGTTAAATTACTCCAGCAGAAAACCCTGGGGACAGTCAGGTTTCTGAGGCTTTATGGAAAACACAGACTACAGGATTTCCAAGCATTGGTAATCCAGACCCATTTTTATGTAGCAAAGTTATGTCCTTGAAAGAGTTGTAAGTGTTTAAACAGAAAGTGGCTTTCATTCTAGAGAAAGAGAGAAAATTTCAAAGTTTAAGTGGCTTATTCTGAATACAAAGAAAAGCCACGCTCATCCCCTGGGTACTCCTGACTCACAAGCAGTTTCCCAGAAGTCTTCTGGCTTTTAAACCTGTGTTTTAGTCTTCAGAAAGAGGTTACAGAGCAGAGCGACTTCTGCAGGGATGTCCACAGGAAGGGAGGGACAGAACCTACCTTTTCCTGATTCCTGTGTGACAGCCTGCCCTGCATGAAGGGAGAAGCCTGGCCTCAATCCCCACTGCTGGCACATTAACAATGTTCCATCCCTGAACACGAAGGCACTCTGGTACCTGAGGAAAAAGAAACAAATGAAACACGTGGCAAATGCAAAACAGGCAGAGCCCAAAGGCTTTGAAGTGTCAGCACAAACAAATACACATGTCTATATGGGCATGTGTATGTGCATATAACACACATAAATATTTATGTATATAGATAAAGAATGAAAACAACATTCACTTTCAGCCTTATTTTTGCAACCAGCGCATGATTTTTATGCCCATGGCTGGCACTGTACAACAACTCCCTGCAGTAAGACAAAAACTAACATTTCTAATTTATTTATTTATTTGTAAAACAGGCTAAAGAAGCTTCTGGTCTGGAGTGAGCAGGCATTGGAACATCCATGGGACACAGCCAGGAGGGATCAGCAGGGATCAGAGGCTGCTGACTGGGCCAGTGGCAAACGAGGCCCTGCATCAAGGCACAGTGTTGCACCCACCTCCAGTTTTCTAAATTGTGTTTAAAATTCACTGCACTATGGGGGAATATTTAAGGAAAATAACCAGGGTAAATTTGGACACATTTGTAACAAATATTTATAACACTGGGATATGTGGAATAGATGATAATTCTTAGCAGGGTAAAGACACCAAAATATGATTTTATTTAACATGGCATTCATATTCTGTCTCTTATATTTGGTGCTACTGCTGTCTTCCCACCTCTCATCTTATTCTAGATAAAAAAATTAAATCTAATTACTCCAAACAGGCCTAAACCAGAAGTGATAAATGAAGTAATCATCTCGATGCATCTAGCAAAATATGAGCTCACATATTTTGGCTTTAGGATCTGGTATCACTGCATATCTACTCTCAATAAAATTTACTTCTTCTCTGATTAAACCTGCTCAACTAGTCCTGTTTATAATTTTTTAAAGCACAGTAATTTAAATATTAATTAACTCTTTGAACTTAAATATCTATATTTCTAATAACATATTAAGATATATATTCATATATGTATCTTATATATCTTATTAATATATCTACTGTGGTTTATGAAAATTCAGGGTTTAAACTGATTCCAATGTGGTGTTTACTTTTTAGAAGAGATTTCTAAAAACCAAACTAGCATACATGCATCAAGTTCAGCATTTCCAGAAGTATTAGTAATAAGTGTTAAAGAAGGGCTTCCATATATGTATGATCCTTGTTCATTGTTTAACATTTAAAATCCTTGTTTCAAAAAATGTTCACATGGATTTAGTTCTGTTAGAAGCAATTTCAGTAAATTAATCAAGATGCTTCAGGGCAGGATTTGCATGTACAAGCCTACACCTCCCTTATCTCCACACATCTCTCTTACCTTCCTTCCCTACATTTTACAATCTGTTTGCTCTGGCCATGGCTTTATATGTGGACGATTTATGACAAAAAAGCACAATGACAAATCTGTGTCCAGGTTCCTGGTGAAGCACTGAGCATCCAACAGCTGGAACAGAACTGCTGAAAGACACTGTCAGTGTGGAAACTTCCACTGAGTTTTCATGAAAACTTCCACTGAGTTTCCATGAGCCAGTACCTGGAGACAGATGAGCAGCAAAGATTGATATTTCAGAGTCTTCTCTTTTTCTCTCTCCCTTGTTTCTCTCCATTTACCAGGCAGGACAAGCTCAGCCCAAAACATGAATTATGGCAAGCAGAGCCTAATGGCGAACCTCTCATTTAATTAAAGGAGAAAGGAGTGTTAGGATGATTCCCTTACCTAAACCATACTAAACACAGAATTCATAATGAATACTAGCACTAGGCAGACTGCCAGTTTTCAGACATTTCTATGCCTAATTTCAACTGCAGAACCATCCCTGATGTTATTGCAATAGTTGCCTGTTCCCACCATGGATACCTCTGTAGTTTTTGAGTTTCACAAACCAGTCAACCAGTCACAGGCATTCCCAAGGGTCAGTGTTCTGGGGAAAAAAAAAAGTGACTTGGATATTTTAAAAAATAATAAATTTCAGTTAGGACCAATTCCCACACAATGTTTGTTTGTTCAGCACACAAAAGGAAACTGCACTTTGTTCTCCAAGAAAGCTGGCTGTGCTGCAGACATCATTACACTGGCTGAGAGTCCCAGTAGGGCAATTCAGATGGCTCACAGGATATTTTTCCCAACCTGTGCAGAGCTGACCAGACCACCAGTCCCAGAGAGCTTTGGTGAGGTTTTTGAGTCCAAAATGAGGCTGCTGTGCACACACCACATCTGGCATTTTCATGAGCAGTAAGTGGCAGGATGCTGGCTTAAGATTCAGTGTTGTTAAATGCAGTTCTAAAAACAAAAAGCAAAATCTTGGGTACCTGATACTGAACTGCATGAAACTGTTTCCCCCTGCCAGGTAGGATGGTCATGCTGCTGGAGCAAGCCCTTATTTTGGTAGCCAGAAATGCACCTCAGTGATAACCTGCCCTGAGCACACTCCCCTGCACAAAAACAAAGACACTTCCTGCTCCTAAGTGCTTTGCATTTATGCCAACAGGCAACGTGACTCACTGCCTTCACTTTGAAATTGTGTTTTTCCCTTCAAAATGGCTCTGGCTGAGCTGGTGTGGATGGATCCCTCCTGCTACAACAGTTGGTGCCCAAATCCACCTGCTGGAATCCCCATGGATCTTAACTGTGCATAACATGGTGCTACACTGGAGTTATTTATCATTTTCCTCACTTTTTTCATGAAGAAAATCCCACTCAGAGGTTATTGCTGTACAGCTCTGCTGTTCCTTGCCTCACACAGCCCTGGTGGAGGCACAAGGCAGGAGATCCTCATGGTGCAAAGGGATTGGGCAAGCAGGGCTGAAAACCACGCTGCAATTGAAAACCTTGGTTACTTCTCTGTTCCCTTCCTCCCTGCTATATATAATGACATTTCTCAGAGCACGTTTCCCCCAGTTACAGCCATTGCAAAGCCACTTCCTGCACTGGCTGAGTTCAGGCTCTGCAGAGGTGCAGCAGCCACCCCATCCTCACCTGCCACTTCAGCACTGCTTTGAGCTTTCACCTGATGGAGGGAGAAAAAAATAAAATCCAGGCAGAATTACAGAGCAGCTCTTGATGGCCAAAAAAAGCCAGGGCTGCTTTTGCAGGCTGCAGCAGGCAAGGCTAAACAGAAATCACAAGATCAACACTGAAGCTTTGCTTCAAAGCTGGGGTTTTACAGCATTTTTGAGTTTGAAGAAGAGGTTTTGGGGTTTTTTTTTTGGCTTGAAAATATGTTTTTCAGAAACACCATAATATTCAGACCACTAAAGCCAGTTTGTATACAGCTACTGATCCAGCATCACTCGCTGTTCCCCCTTTCTCCTGCAGCTCTCACTTCAAAAAGGTCAATTTCAGAAATGCACAAAATCTGGGGAGGCTTCTCCCATTCCTTCAAAGGAAAACCTCAGGGAAAGGACTTTCTGTATATCCTTTCTTGCCTACATATTTACATTTCAGTGAAGGAACTGTGCAGCTCACCCGAGCTGCAGACTTTGCCAGTGACACTGCTGCTCTGCTGTTCACTTGAAACCCAGTTTTGCTTTCAAGTTCAAAATGAAATTCTTTTCTCTTCCTGCTCACAGCAGCCAAACGCTCCTCGAGCCTTCTGAGGCACAGCACATTTCCTTCGCTGGGAGAGGGGAATTTCCTCTTTTCAAAGCATCAAATCCCTCTCTGCACCACAGTCTATATCTGGCTACTGTATACAGCCTCTCAGAAAACGGAAAAAAAATGGGAAATAAAAATTGTTTGGACACTTTGTATGTATTCAGTAGCTTTGCTCATTAGTCTAAACTTTCCTTTCCTTGCAGGGGTGGGGATAAGGACTTAAAATCATCACTTTTAAGACCAAAGGAAGCCCAGTTTCTGCTTTGCTCCATGCTCCCCAGGTGTCCATAAGTCAGCACTAAAGATTTCCATTGACTTCCCTTTGCAAAATGAGAGCCCTGCTAGTCTTTAGTGACTTATTCCTACTCATTCTCTGTCTTCTGCCTTATTTTTATTGGCATGATAGGGCTGTAATGGCTTTGCCATAACTTTTCATGTGCAGGCAAACAAAATGTCACAGCTCCCAAGGGGCATGGGAGGATTGGAGTCATACGCTGGAGAGAAGTTTTCTATAACTCAACAGTTGAAACAAATCAGAGCTTGTAGGCTTATAAACATGCAAGGAACTGTTTATAAATACATAAGAAATCTGTAACTGCAAATTTATCTCATTATATAAGCTATATATTGCAAATAATCCACAATTCATTACTATACAGTTATGCAGAATGACATGATTTATAATATAAAACCCCCATGTGTTATTTATATATATATACATATATATATGTGTGTGTGCGCAATATGAACACTTTTTAAATTTAATATACAAAACTTACATGGGAAAGACAGCTATGAGCCTTCTCTGAAATTCCTGAAAGTACTTTCTGCTTGAAATCTGCTCAGCCCTCTTAACATCTAGTTTATAATTTCAGCACATTCAGTGTGTAAGAAGTTTGCCTGTAAGTGTTTCCAGAAGCCATGTGTTTGAGCCTTATTGTTTTGTTTCTCAGACAGGAAAAGTATTGTATCCCTGGCATCCTGAGCAGCTGCTCCAGGGAGGGCAATTCCAAGATACAGTCTTGAGCCATGCTGCCTGTCACAGCAATTTCTCCTAAGCTCCTGCAAATGACCCCATTTGAGAATATAGCACAGTGCAAATGTGAAACAAAACACAAAAAAGAAAGGCAGGAAAAAAAGAAAGGAAAAAAATGAGAAAGGAAAAAGGAAAGGAAAAAGTGAGAAAAGAGAAAGAAAGAAAAAAAGAAAAAAGCACTTCAAGCTTCTGATTTTAATCTGTTTGGTTTCTTTCATTACTTGTTTGCATGTTTCTTCCCACCTCTCATTATCCCTTTACAAAGCAGCCAAACTTGCCCAACATCTACGCTGGTGGCATGGGAGCAGAGCTGAGCTTTGATGTTGTGTTCTGGATGTGTATAACTTCATGTGAGGAGCAAAACAAACCCTCAGCCATTCCTGCTCCCTGAATTCCATGCTCAGGGTGTGAGTTTTGGGCTGCACAGCACAGCAGGGCCACAGGGAGGGAATCTCTGTGCCCTTCCCAGGGCAGCATTACTGCAGTGACACCACAACCACACAGGGCAGTTTCCAACCTGAGGCATCGAGGGGCTTGGATCTGGGACCATTCCCACAAATTAGAGATCTTTTAAAATTATTTTGGTTTTTTTTGTTTGTTTTTTTTTTTTTTAATGCAGGCCCTTACATCTCAGTAGAAATAGCTTTTAGAGACGTTATCAAAGAAACCACAGACACCAAGATCATGATGAGCTGCTTCTGGGATTCACCTTGTGGTCTCAGGGGGTGGCTTCCTGCAGGACCATAGAGATGGGGGGAAACGGGACAAGGCAGAGAGGAGAAACTCTATAATGAATTTGTCATCTTTTGCACAAAACACAGCTACTTTAGTCACAGCTGTGGCTCCCTTGCAGTCTAGTCTATGCAGTCGAATCTAGGCTGTAGTTTCTCTCTGGTATGCAGAACAAAATAATTTTAAAATAGCAGGGGTAAAATTAACAAATGCACAGATCATTTAGGAAGAATCTGGTTTTGGTAATGAGAATAAGACCTCCACCTAAACTGGTGGAAGCTGGAGAACTGTGCTGGTAGGAAACAGGGGAGCATTATCCATATGCAGCAGGACATGGAGGCTGTGGGCTGTCCCATGTCTCACTGGCATTACTGTAATTCCATAGTCCTGTGGAATACCCATCCCCACTGCTGCAGTTTGTGTGGGATTGTCACTGGGCAGATGCCAAGAGCCCTCCCAGCTGCCTGCTCTATGTCCCTACCCTGAGGGCCAGCCTTGGTGACCTGGTGACATTGGCTGCTGCAGGCTGGCAGCTTGTTTTGGGGATTCACAGTGTTCACAGCATGGAAGGAAAAGGCACACACAATTATCCTGGTGTCTTCCCTCTCCTTCATTCCAAGTCTCACCTCTCAGCTGCAGGACCAGGTTGTTGCAGGGGTTTGTATCTGAGCTGGCACTCCCTGGGTTTGGGGGAGGATCCATCTTCCTCCTGCTGCCACAGCCAGCTCTTCCTCTCCTGGGCTTTCTGAGGCTCCTTGGAAAAGCTTTCACGGAGACAGAAGAAAAAAGAGCAGCTCTTACACCATAGTTTACTTGTCCTGACATCTGGACAACCCCAGGAATTGTTGAGACCTAAAAAAAAAAAAAAGGCTTTGTTTCACTAGATTGATATTTTTTTTTTTCAGGAAACAAAGTTTCCTCTACATTTTAGCTATTGAAACTGTAGCAGCAAATTCTATCTGTAACAGCTTCGGTGGCTGTTGCCGCTCTCCCTTCTAGGAGCGTCCATTCCTAAAGCTTGCAGGGGATATTTGTCATGGATAAAGCCACAAAATTCAGGGACTGCAGAACCAGAATTGGGTGACTTCATGCCGTGATTCCTGAACCTGTACCTACTGCCCTCTCAATATCTGTACTTCTTTTATCTCTTCTTTGAGGAAGTAATCTGAAAGCCCCCTCAACTGCAACTTGAGGCAGAGGCAAACCTATTTTTCCACATTCTGCCTGAAAAATAGGATTTATTGGGTGTTTACATCTAACAAGCTGACAATACAGCACTGGCATGAGCTGAGAAATGTTGCCCTGTGCTGGTGCTATTAATATATTATTAACTGAAGGATACCTCCCAGTATTAAAATGGCCTCTTTTGAAATGCCCACCTGGGGATCAGAGATATTCTCCGAATGCTTTTGTGTCCAGCACCAACACTCTGCCACAGCCTCCGGGTCTCATGAAGCAGCAGGTTGACCAAGGCTGTGTAAATGAGTTCCCTTCACTCTTGGATTTACTCCCCTCATTAAAAATCCATCTGAATCAGCAGCTCACAGGTGTATGCACGAAGCCAGCCTACAAAGATCAGGGTTTGCATCATCAGCAGCCCTCTGTGATGGAGGATCACGCAGTACTGAGAGAGCTCAAAGCAAATTACACTTTTCTCAGCAAAGCCCACGTCCACAGCAGCCTCACACACAAAACCAGAGAGGATAACACTCTCAGAGCACCAGAGACCATTTACCAGACCCTGCCTTGCACGCTGGAGCACGAACCATGAACGTGTGGTTTCTAGCTTGACAGGCTGCAATTAGAGCAGGGGAAAGCCAAGCAATCAGTGCCTGCTGTGACCTCTCACGCTAGGTGTGTGTTAAAAACATCGCAATTAGCGTGCTAATTATCTGTGAGGAAAGCTGCTGCAAGGCTCCACCCTGCCTTCTCCTGGGAAGGGCAGAAAGTACTTGCTGGATGCAAGGTATCTCACAGAATTCAGCTTTTTTCCTATTTTCAGTGGAAGTCACTGCTTTGCAGAGGTAGAACTGGACAAAAGGCTTGAGTTTCTTAATTTTCCTCTGTTCCCCGTCAGCCACTAGCAGATCATCGAGGGTTCATCAGCTGAGAATGGCAGCAAAGCAGTTTGACCTGGCTGCCACCAAGGCATGGCCTGGGGTACCCTCCCTGCAGTGCTCCAGGATGCACCCCTGGGCTCGATTCCAGGAGCCTGGGAGAGAATGGTGGTGGGTTTGGGAGCCTGTGAGAGATGTGTGTGTTTGTGGTGGGTTTGGGAGCCAGGGTTTGTGCTGCCTTCCCCAGCACACAGCTGTGACCTCATCCTGCCCGACTTTAGATGTTGTTCTTGGGCTTATGCCCCCACTTAGCCAAGCAAAGCCAAGTCTGATTTATGAGATATTGGTCTTTAACAGGCTGGGCAAAAAAAACCCAAAAAAACCAAGGCTGAGACACTTCCCATCCCTGCTCCTTCTCCCTTCCCACTCGTGTTTGTGGGAAATAACTTACAGTATAAAATCTTGCCCTGATGCTTCTTCCATGGTCTGGTCCTTCCACACCTGTGCTTGATGCTGCTTAGAGGCCTCCAAGAGCAAATCCTGCATTTGCTGTGCCACAGCACTGCTGTGTTATTTACTATACCAGAATTATATTATGCTACACTGCCATAGTATTATACTACACTATACTGGTATTTTACTATAC